>PVJD01011979.1:0-42673 GCA_004026545.1 Mormoops blainvillei | reverse complement strand
TGTAACTGTCTTATGCTTCAAATGTCTGACTTCTCTATATATAACTTTAGCTTTAAATGGCTTGTGTGATTAGTTCAGAACCACCTGGAGAATCTAGTTTCCTTAAAATTAACTATGTCATATAACATAATCAAATCATGGGAGTGAAATCTATCATATTCACAGCCTTTGGGTTATAAAGAAAGAGTAAACCAGGGTGTGGGAGATCATGAGGACCACCTTAGAGTTATGCCCATATACACAGCATGTATAATGTTGTATGTTTTGGAAAAGGTGAAATTTAACCACTTTTCATACATAGATATAGTCTATCCCCTCATTCTATGCCCAGAGACAGACCTAGAGGAATAGAGATGGCAACTTGTATCAACATCTATCACACTCAAATGCCCTTTTAATTCTAATGTTTAGATTTTATAGAAATCTGCTAAAAATAAGCTACAAAAAAATAAGTTGTATGAAGGTGGTAGTAAGGACAGGTGCTTTTGGTCAGAATGAAAGGATATTGATATAAGAAGTAGCCACAGTTTTGGGAGAACTGAGAGTCCAAAACCAGAATTCCTAGACTCTACCTCTACCCAGTTATATGAACTTTGCCAAATCCTTTTATTTCCATTTTTCTTGGGGGGTGGGGGTGTTTTAAGGAGCATTCTGAATGATTCTAGGTGCTATCCCACCCAACTTCTTATTTTGGACTACTGGAAAGATACTAATGACAATTATGTCTTGTTTCCCAAAGTGTGGTTCAATAAGCTGCAGCATCAGCATCAGCTAGGAGTTTTTTAGAAATAATGTTTCAGGCCTCACCCAAGAATCTGTTTTCAAACCAGATCAGTGCAAGAATCATTAAAGCTTTAGAAGTGCTGCTTCAGAGTTTCACTGCTCCCTTTTTGACCACTGTTGCTCAAACTCACGGCAATTCAAAGGACCCTAGACCTGCACCTCTGTCACCTGCCCCATCGCTCACTTCCGCCTCCTTGAAAATGGACTGAGGAGGTGGCTATAAGCTCAGGTTACTTCAAGAAACTAAAGTCAGGAGGCTTCCAGTCATGATGGTGACATAAGCAGATATGGCTCACCTCTTCTTACTACCACATCAAAATCATAACTAAAATATAGAACAACCATCACTCAGAATCATCAGAAGTCTAGTTGAGTGAAAGTCTGACAACTATGAAATTTAGTTGAATGGAAGCCTCACAACTTTGGAATAGAAGAAACCACGTCCATCCAGACTAGCAAGGAGGGTGGTGAGGATGTGGAACTGGATGGCCCCACATCCACATGGATAAAAATTTGGGAGGGTTATCCTGGGGGCAAGGAGGTCCAGACCCATACCAGACACCCCAACACAGGATTCCAGTGCCAGGAAGATAAGTCCCCACAACTTCTGGCTTCAAAAGCTAGTGGAGATTGAGGAGGTGGAGGATGTTGCTTGAGACCTAAGTAGCTCCTCTTGGAGAGCCCATACATAGACTCACCTACACAGGCTCACTACCTCTGAGCTGCAGCACCAGGGTGGCAGCTTGAAGGGCACCAGTGGTATACAGGGAGAGACTGAAGTGTTTGGCATTAAGGCAAGCAGAGGCTACTGTCCCTTTGCTAGCCCTCCCCTCACAGAGCTGGTAGGTTGGTGCCATGTCTGAGACTCCATCAGCCTGGTTAATACTGTGTGACCTACCTTGAAGAAACACAGAGGCTCTATCCCACACAATTCCAGGCCCACCCAAGCTGTTTTTCCATAAGAATGTTTGGTCTTGGCTCCTAAATCCTATCAAACAAGAAACAGCTGGCTTCAGTGAGCCTTAGAGGCAGCCAGATTAGAGTCACAGCTTGGCTTTTGCCTGGGAATCTCCAAACCCAGCACAAACAGCAGGCATCTCAGATTGCTTTATAGCTCAGGAAGGATACTCCAGGCAAAACACAGGTGGGGGATGACCTTGACCTACACCACTTGGGAAACCCCCAGGGCCAACAAATCCAGTGGACATCTACAGACCATGTCCCAGTACCACCACCCTGTCCCTGGAAAACTGAACCTCGACAGAGGGTGGAGGTTGGTGGTCAGTGATCACAACCACTACTTGCAGCTGACTGGCCTGGGTAAATCACTTCCATCGATCTTCCAACAGCAACCAAGGCTCAACTACAAGAGGAGGGTATACTCAGCCCACAAAAGGGTGCACTTCAAGTATACAGCTTGTGTAATAGGGGAGGTTGTGCCACTGGACCCCACAGGACACCTATTACATTAGGCTGTACTACCAAGACAGGGAGTCATAGCAGCTCAACCTAATATATAGAAGAAACACAGGAAGGCTACCAACATGAAGAGACAAAGAAACATGGCCCAAATGAAAAAAAAACAGATCAAAACTCCAGAAAAAGAACTAAATTAAAGGGAGATAAGCAATCTATCAAATGCAGAATTCAAAACGCTGGTTATAAGGATGCTCAAGGAATTTAGTGAGGACCTCAGCAGCATAAAAAAGACCATGTCAGAAACAAAGGATACACTAATTGAAATAAAGAACAAGTTACAGGGAAACAACAGTAGAATGGATGAAGCCGGGAATCAAATCAATGATTTGGAACATAAGGAAGCAAAAGACAACCAGTCGGAATAAGAAGAAAAAAGAATCCCCCCAAAATGAGGATAATATAAACAGCCTCTGGGACAACTTCAAGAGGTACAACATTTGCCTCATAGGAGTGCCAAAAGGAGAAATAAAGAGCAAGAAGTTGGAAATATATTTTTAAAAAATAATGAAAGTAAACTTCCTCAATTTGGTGAAAGATATACACATGCAAGTCCAGGAAGCACAGACAGTCCCAAGTATGGTGGATACAAAGAGGTCCACGGCAAGACACATCATAATTAAAATACTAAAGTTTAATGGTGAAGAGAGAATCTTAAAAACAGCAAGAGAAAAGCAGCTAGTTACCTACAGGGGAATTCCCATAAGAATGTCAGATGATTTCTTGGAAGAAACTTTGCATGTTAAAAGGGATTGACAAGAAATATTCAGTCATATAAATCCAGGGCCTACAGTCAAGATTGCTCGACCCAGCAAAAGCATCCTCTAGAATTGAAGGACAGATAAAGAGCTTCCCAGACCAAAAAACAAACAAACAAGCAAACAAACAAAAAAAACCTAAAGGAGTTCATCATCACCAAATTATTTATATATGAAATGTTAAAGGGACTTATTTAAAAAAAAGAAGAAATTCAAAACTATGAACAATAAATACATATCTATCAACAATTAAATCTAAAAAAACTAAGCAAAGATAAAGAACAGAAACAGAATCATGGATACAGAGAGCACATTGATGGTTGTCAGGTGGGAGGCATATGGGAGAATGGGTGAAGAGGTGAGGGTATTAAGAAGTACAAATAGGTAGCTACAGAATAGCCATGGGTATGGTATGTAAAGTAGAATATGGGAAATTGTGTAGCCAAAGAACCTACACATGATACATAGACATGAGCAATTGTGTGGGGATTGCCTAAGGGACTGGTGGTGGTGGGTAGAGGGGGAGGAAGGGGTAAAAATTAAGACAACAGTAATGGTATAATCAGTAAAATACAATTAAAATAAATAAAAATTTTAAAAACCAAATGTACAATGAGATACCACTTTATATCCACTTGGAGAGTTATATAAAAAAAATAAATCGGAAAATAACAGGTGTTGATGAAGATAAGGAGAATTGGAAAACTCATAAATTGCTAGTGAGGATGGAAAATGGTATAGCCTCTGTGGAAAATAGTTTGCTAGTCCTTTAAAATGTTAAGGATAGAACTACCATATGATGCAACAATGGAAATCCTAAGTATATACTCAATATATTTCAAAACATATTTTATGTGAAAATGTGTTTATTAGTGTTTCATAGCAGCATTATCCATGATAACCAACAAAAGTGGAAAGACCACAGATGTCTATCAACAGATAAATAGATAAACAAAAAGTGGTATATCTATATAGTAGACTATTATTCAGCCATAAAAAGAGTAAACTACTGATACATTCTGAAACATGGATGAACTTTAAAAATATTATGCTAAGTGAAAGAAATTAGACACAGAAGGCCACATTTTGTATGATTCCACTTTTATGAAATGTCTGGTATATATGCAAATCCACACAGACATAAAGCTGATTAATATTTGCCTGGTGATGAAAAACTGGGGGGAATTAGAATTGAGATTGACGGCTAATGGGTATGGGTTTGGGGGAGGAGTGGTGATGGAAAAGTTCCAGAATTAGATCATAGTGACGGCTATAAATATGTTTAATATACTGACACCCACAGCATTGTACATATTAAAATGGTAAATTTAATGTTATGTGAGTTATACCTCAACAATAAAATACATTTTAAAAACTGACAAACAAAACAGAAGCAGACTCATAGAGAACAGTTGACAGCTTTCAGATGAGAAGGATGTTGTGGGGTTGGGTGGAAAATGTGAAGGGATTAAGCAAAAAACAACAAACAAATAAAAAGCTTCACAGGTACAGAAAACAGTATGATGATTACAAGAGTCAAAGGGTGTGAGGGGAGATAGAAGAGTGTATAGGGGTGACTAATGGTGATGAAAGGAGACTTGACTCAGGGTGATTATCATACAATACGATATAAAGGTGATGTATTATAGAATTGTACACTTGAAACCTATATAGTTTTATTAATCAATGCCACCCCAATAAATTCAATTTTAAAAAGAGGGTACAGAGCTAATTTCTGGATTTTGGTCCTCTGACCTCAGGCATCAGAGGTCAAGCTAGAATATTTCCTCACTACCCACTGAGGCAGCTGACAGAAGAGAGGCAGTGTTAATTAGTTTAAGAGAAATTTAATTAAATCATAACATGAAATGGAGTAATAAAATTCCTCTCCATTCAGAGGGAATATATCAACTGTAAAAGTGAAACTCTTTTCTTCTCTAGGGATAAGAGCAAATGTTGCTTCTCTCCATTCAAGTGTCAGCTGGTCCCTTCCTAAGGAAAGAAATTCAATCATCTAGTTGTTTGGTCTCCAAGCTAGTTGACAGACATTTTTTCTTTCCCCACTGAATGGGCTGTTTTGAAAGTTCTGTTGATGATGAATCATTTCACTGCCATCTGTGAAAAGCCTAAGAGCTGGCAGGGTCAATGAAATGTTCTCTGGGACACTCTCAATTTAATGTTCTGCCAAAGAAGCTGTAATGGCAGGATGGATTTTCTTTTCCTTTCTTGTGAGTATTGTAAGTGCAAGCATTTCTGACAAGTATTTTTTGATGTCTCAAGAGAGGATGAAGTTTCTCTCTTCCTGACTCATTTATATTCCTTCTTCCCTAAATCACTGCTTCTCATTTTATATTTCAGCTTCAACATCACCTCCTTTAGGCAGCTGCCCAGAATACCTACAATAGGCAGGGGCCTGGAGGGGGACTTTAGTATTTTAGCCTGCCCCAAATAAAGTGACACTGTATTTGTTTTCTAGTTTTTATATAACAAATTACTTCATACTTAGAAGCTTAAAACAACACATTTTTATCACCTCCCAGTTTCTATGGGACAGTAGTCTGAACTGCATCTTCTTCTCAGGATATCATATGGCTGCATGCAATCCTATACGTCAGGTAGGTTTTGTGTTCATACATGCCCTACCTGTGTCATGCTAATCTGGAGCTCAGAGTTGTTTTCCAAGCTCATTTAGACTGTTTACAGAGTTCAGAGAACTTTGGTTGTCTCGCTATAGGCAGTTAACAACCTTGTGGCTGGTCTCTTCAAGGCTAGTAAGAGAGTATATCTGCGACTTTGAGGTCCTGACTTTTTAAAGGGCTCACCTTACTAGGTCAGGCTTGCACAGTATGCTCTCCTTTTTGATTGACACATAGTCAACAGATTAGAGGCCTTACATCTGAAAAATCATTTCACTTTTGTCGTATAATATAACAATCACAGAAGTGATATAACATCACATTCACAGGCTCTTCCCAGACTCAAGCAGAGGGAATTCTACAAGGTGTATACACCTGAGTCAGGAACTTGGGGGCAATCTTGAAATTCAGTGTATTATAGAATCCTTGATATCACGTTGAGATCACACTTTCCTCCTCAGTTCATGAGCTTTGAGTGGGGCTGACCCTAATCTCCAACATTCCTTGATCTTTATAGAATATCCAATAATGAGCTATCCTTTGCCAAATACAGAGCAGATTATGTCTAGCTGCCCTGTAGGGAGCTCTGGAGACCACCTGGTATAGACAAAAGTACACTGATCTTTGTGTCACACCGATCTGGGTCAGAATCTCCTGCTTTACCACGTACTGTCTATGTTCTCTGAGGCAACTTATATAATTCCTTTGAGCCCCAGTTCCACATGTGCAAAAGTGTTTTGTGAAGAATAGAAATAATGATTGAGAAAGTAAATGTTGAGCAAAAAACATCCCGTTCCTTCTTATTTTTGCAATAAAACTAAAGTAAGAAAATTATAATAAATATACACATCTTACTAGAGCTTCATTCTTACAAATTTTCTGGTGGAATTCTGAAATAGTGCCATGGTGCACTATGGTGGTCAACATGTTTAGCAATAACCTTTATAAGATCCAGAAGACCCTTGGAAAAATATCTGAACACATAAATCTTTGAAGCAGAGGAACCTCATTTACTCTGGAATTCTGGAACACCCAGGTCCTTTAGCAATACACAATGGTCATGCTCTCTCATGAGACTCTAAGTTAGCTGTTGCCTAGGTTTAATTCCACTAGTCCAAATACCCTTGCACACTCCACTATTAGAGCTACAGATCTCAGTAGTCAGTGCTCTGGTATAGGACCTCCTATCTTTCCAAAGCAGCACTTACATACTAGCCTCGCCCCAAGCCATATATAATGGTTGTGCACTACAGGTACACACACACACACACACACACACACACACACGCACACACACACACTATCTCTCTCTCCCTCCCTCCCTTCCTCTTTAACGTCAACTACCATGCAAAATAGATGTTTCTTTCATTAATTTTGTTAATAAGTCAGCTGTTATTAACCACACCAGATTCCTCCTCTTGAAGATGAGGGGGGAGAATGAGGGAAAATCTCTTTCTCTTTTAATTTTTTTTCTTAGTAAGTGACACCACCTAGTTACCTAATTGCACATGCCCAATACTTGGGATTCACTCTTGCCACACACCTCATCCTTACTCCTATGTCCAATGCATTACCAAGTCTTGTTGGTTCTACAACTAAAATACATATCCCAAATCCACCCACTTCTCTCCAACTCTATTGTTACCAGTCTAGTCCAGGCACAATTATCTATTGTTCAAATAATTAGAGTAGTCATCTAAATTTGTCCTTTGACTTTTCCCCTTGCAGGTTGCCCTACAGCTTAATTTCCATGCTACAGCAAAAATTATCTTTCTAAGGTTTAATCATATCATGTCTCTCTCCTGATTAAAATCATAAACTGTCTTACATCTAAATCCAAAATACTTGATGTGACCAGAAAGGCTCAACATGGTCTGGCCCCTGCCTCAGTTTCCAACCTCATCTTGTCCTTCTCTCTCCTATAATCACCAACCAAAGCTAGCCAAATTGGTCTGTTTATGAACATCTTAAGCTTATTTCCTCCTCAGAGCCTGTACCTTGTTTCTTTCCTCTAACTGGAGCACTCTTCTCCTTGAACTTTGCACACAAAACTGTCTCTTTTATGTTCGGCATGTCTTAGCTCAAATGTCACTTGCTCAGTAATAACTTTGTAAGTCACCCAATGTAAATGAGCCCTAACCCCCAGCACCTCAGTGTCAAGACACCTTATTCATATTCTCTATAACCTCTTGTATAATTTGATTTTTATAATTATTTGCTTTTACATTTTTAATCTCACTCCTGTGACCTCCCTCCTGGGAGCACATTGGCATCTTTCCCATCCTCCTTCTGTCCCCCACCTGAGGCATGTTATCTTTACCCTTCACTTTCCTAAGCTCCAAGGACACTCTTTTTTTTGCCTCTGTAACTCGTTTCCTGAGCCCATTTTTTCTCAAACTCACATCTTTACCTTTGTGACTTTCTAAATAAAAATTTCCTCTTATAGTTCAGAAAAAACTCACTGACTACTAGAATGGAAGCAGCATGAAATCAGTGACCTTAGAGATAAATCTTGTTCAATTTTCTATTCTCTGAATTTATATGATTCTGTTATATACTAGGGTATATTTCTAACCAAATATATATGTATTTTACATATATTAGGGGACATTAGTTAAATGGGTTTTCTCCATTTTCAGATCAGGAAGGAAGCTTGAGGAATTAATAGAATTTTCTTTTGTTTGCACAGCTATTAAATGTCTTTGAAAAGGTGAGAAGATGGTGACCAGGTAGGTGGAAGATAGGTCCACTTGCTCTTGCCTCCAACTCAGATTCTTAGCTGTTCTTCAACAAATAACCACAACAATCAGTGGAATCTTAGCTGATATAAAGTTTGGAAGCCAAGGAGTACAGAAGATGCTTCTCAAAGTGTGGTAAAGAGATTTGATAGGTTGAAGGGGAAATACCCCATGCATGGTGCCTGCACGGTGGAAAGACTAGTCAGAAATTGCAGCTTTGCTGCTCCCTGCACTCCCATGGCAGACACGGGGTGAGAGTGACTTGGATACACAAAGTTGGGGAGATTCCGGTTACACACAAACCTTGAGCAGCATGTCCATAGCTCTAGCACCAAACAACAACCAAGAGAGTGCCAGAGAGAGAGAGAGATTGATTCTATCTGCACCTGGGTCAGGTGGAGGCAGGTTGTGACCAACTGTGACTGTGAGAGACTTTGGCTTTTTGTAGAGGTGTTGTGCAAGGAGAGCCACACAGTGACTCTGTACTGCAGTGGGTGTGTCCAGAGAGACTTTTTAAAAGGGGAGATGAAGAGTGTTGGGCAGGGACTCTGTGTGCAGTTGCCCTGCCATCAAGGGGAAAGGACTAAAATCACAGTTTGCTCCCACTGAACACAGCTGGGCAGAAAGATCAGAAAGGTGCACAGCAAGAGGATTTCTGGATCACAGACCAGAGGTTACAGAAAGCAAACAGTTTGGGACTGCATTTGCTGAGAAGGCACTGGGCTGGGAACTGGATGGGAAAGAGTTAAGCACCTGAGAATATCTACAGCCAGGCAGATCCCCCTTCCACAGCATAATAAAAACCTCTTCAAAGGAAAGGATGTACACATCACCCACATCTTGTAGGATTGCAAGCACCATGTCCAATAGGGAAGCTTTGCAAAACAAGCAGGACAGTCTCAATAATGCCTTTTAGGGTGTATATCCACAGATGAAAGATAGGAAGAGAAATATCAAAATGGCCTATTTTGAACTTTTGTCAGGGAGACAAAATACACTGGTTCCGAGGGCCCTATTCCACTGAGGGAAGAAAGGCAGGGAGACCAGAAATCAGTTTAGCAGGGGGGAATCGGGGACCCACCCAGTCTCAGCTCACACAGTGCTACCCTCAGCTCCAAGCAGGAAAGAGCTGACTCTCTTACACAGATTGGTCCCTCCCTAGAAATGGACAGCTAGTTGATCAGAAACTATACATTATTGGAGATAAGCTGGGGCAGGTAAATATGGGTGGCACAGGGGCAAGGGGAGCACACCCACAATTTTCCCGGAAGACTGATCAGTGTATCCCACAGGAGACCCAGAGTTCCTACCCTCCCATTTTCAATAGAAACCCATAGTAAAGGCAGGTGAAAGGTGATACAAGCGGTGCTGCCAGAAGTTGGATGATCCACTCCTGCACCTTTAGCTGATAGAAAACCAGAGGGAGACCTGGAAGGAGAAAACAGAAGGCAAACACCAAATGCAGCTGAGGTGAATTCCACCCCATTCATCTTCAAAATTTGCATTTTATTGTCTCTCTTGCATAGCCTTTTAACGTTTCTGCTTTTTCTTCAAATGTATTCCAACTAATTCACGATATTTTGTCTTTTATTTTTTAAATATTTTCTTTTTCTTTTATTTTATTTTCAAATCTCACATTGTAGTATCCCCCTGCCTTACTCCATTTGCCTTCTTCCTGTCCTTTCTTAATTTCATTTTAAAACTTATTTTCCCCCTTTCACTGTCTTGTTCCTATTTCTTACCATAATATTTCTCTCCCTCTATCCTCTCAAAATCACATTTCTTTTCTTTACTTAAATCATATTATTTTCCCTTTCTTATAATATTTTTATTTTATTTCCACCTTTAATATTGTTGCATGTTTGATGTGGATATTGAGGTTATTGCTGTTCTTCTTCAATTGGATTCCTATTTATTCACTATTTTTTATTTCAAATTTCATAGATTACTCTCCCCTTGTCTTACTACATTCTGCCTTCCTCATGCCCTTGCTTATTTGAGTTTGAAATTTTATTTTTTCCCTAACTAAACCTGGATTCTCTTCCTTACTCTTATTATTCTCCTCTCTATATTCTCTCAAAATCATTTTTCTTTACTGTAGACATCCCATATTCCCTTTTCTCTTTCTTATAATACTCATATTTTCTTTCTACCTTTATTAATATTGGCTCATATGTTGTTGTTACAGACCCTGTTGTAGTTTTTCTTCAGTGTTGTTCCTAATGGTTCACTGCTTCTTTTTATTTTATTTCAAACCTCATTCATACCCTTCACTTTTCATACTCTATTTTGTCAACACCCTTCACTTTTTAACTTACATTTTCAATTCTATTTTCTCCCTTTTTTCACCTTGTTTCTATTCTATACTCTTATAATTTCTCCTCTCTCTTCCCTCTCAAAATCATTTTTCTCTCTTTTAACCATCTCAATATTTTTCCTATCTTAACATACTCTTAATTTCTCCAGTTTTATTAATATTTGTTAGGTCTCTATTGATATTGTTGACTTGGGAATGGGACAGTTTTCCTAGTGTGTGTTTGGTTTTCTGCATAGTTTTGCTTTGCTCTGCTAGAACCTTTACAACAGCAGAAAATACATGATGGGGGTTGTGATTCTCAGTCACCCAGCTGAAGGGGGAGAGCCACTGACAAATGAGCCATAAATAATCAGAGCATAAGTACAATAAGACAGCCCCATAAACTGAATAAAGGGCATCCCTAGAGCATCCAGATCAGGAAATCAAAGAGACAACACTGCTGAGTTCCACAGAACTCCTACCCCAGAAGGTCACCCAACAAAGAAAGGAAGGCAAAACACAGCAATCCGAGATGCAGAAACAAACAAAAAGAGTCACCTAAAATGGGGAGACATGAAAACAACTCCCATATAAAAGGAACGGATGAATCTTCAGATAAAGAGCTAAATTAATTTGAGGCAAGCAAGCTATCAGACATAAGGTTCAAAATAGTGGATATAAGGATGTTCAAGGAACTCAGTGAGAACTACAAGGAAACCAATGGGAGCTACAATGAACTTACTGGGAACTACATCAGCATGTAAACGAACATAG
Organism: Mormoops blainvillei; assembly: GCA_004026545.1. Lineage (NCBI taxonomy): Eukaryota > Metazoa > Chordata > Mammalia > Chiroptera > Mormoopidae > Mormoops > Mormoops blainvillei. The sequence continues at coordinate 31,212 of PVJD01011979.1, read as the reverse complement.
AAATTATGAATAAGAATGAGAAGGAAATGAAGAATCCACCAAATGGGTTACATTACACTGTATTATAATGGATTATAGTACACTACATTAAAGTAGGCTAGATGAAGCAGAGGATGCAATCAGTGAGCAGAAACACATGGTAAAAACAAACAAACAAACAAACAAACAGTCAGAACAACAAAATGAAAAAAAAAGACTAAAAATGATCAAGTATATTTTAAGGGATCCTCAGAAGAACATGGAATGGAACAATATTCACATTATAGTATATCAGAAGGAGAAGAAAAAGAGCAAGAGATAGAAACCCTGTTTGAAAAAAATGACAGAGAACTTCCTTAACTTAGTGAGGGAAAAAGTCAAACATGTTCAGGCAGCACTGAGGATCCCAATTAAGATTAACTAAAATAGACCCACTATAAGACATATCACAATTAAAAAAGGTAAAATTTAAAGACGAAAGATAGCATTAAAGGCTGCAAGGGAGCAACAACTAGAAATATTCAAGGGAGTTCCAATAAGGCTATTAGCTGATTTTTCAACAGAAACACTGCAAGTCAGAAGGGATTGGCATGAAATATTCCAAGTAATGAAAAGCAAAGACCTACAACCAAGACTAATCTATCCAGGAAGGCTTATAATTGAAGGCAAAATAGATAGCTTCCCAGACAAAAGAACACTAAAAGATTACATCTCTACCAAGCCAGTATTCAAGAGATGCTAAAGGGACTCCTTAAAGAAGAAGAAAAAATGAGAAGGGGGAGACACAGATACAAAGGGAAAAATCACAATGAACAAGTAACTACCAGTAATAACCTTAAATGTAAATGAATTAAATACTTCAATCAAAAGACACGGTGTAGCTGATTAGATAAGAAAACATGGCCTGCATATACGTTGTCTACAACAGACCAACCTCAGAACAAAAGATCTACACAGGCTGACAGTGAAGGGATGGGAAAACTTATTCCAAGCAAACAGACATGAAAAAAAAGCTGGGGTACCAATCCTTATATCAGGCAAAATAGACTTCAAAACAAAGACCATACCAAGAGGCAAAGTTCAGCATGTAATATTTAAAGAAGTGTTCCCAAAGAAGGATATCACCCTTGTAAACATATATGCACTCAACAGAGGAACACATAAATAAATAAGGAAAATTTTGGATGAATTTTAGAAGAAGATGATCAATACGGTCATTGTAGGGGATTTTAACACCCCCCTATAAATGATTGATACCCCTTCCAAACAAAGAATCAACAAGGAAGTTGCGCCATTGAACAGCGGGCTAGAAAAAAAATGGACTTAATAGATATTTACAGAACATTTCACCCCAAAAGAAGCAAAGTATACATTATTGTCGAACACACATCGATCATTTTCAAAGACAGATCACATGGTAGGACAAAAAACAAGCCTTAACAAATTCAAGAAAAATGAAATTATATCAAGTACCTTCACAGATCACAATGGCTTGAAACTAGAAACCAACTTCAAGGAAAAAAACTCAAAACCATTGAGACTGAATAGCATGTTATTAAATGATGAATGGATTAAAAATGAGATCAAGAAAAAAATCAAATAGAATCTGAAAATAAATGAAACTGAGCACACAACAACCCAAATCCTATGGACACAGTGAAGGCACTCCTGAGAGGGAAGTTCATAGCAATACAGGTCTCTCTAAAAGATTTAGAAAAATCTCAAATAAACAACCTAACTCAATGTCCAGACTGAATCGGAAAGGAAATATTAAGATCAGAGCAGAATTAAAAGACATAGAGACTAAAAGAAAAATTCAAAGAATCAATGAATCTAGATCATTATTGGAAAACATAAACAAAATTAACAAATGTTTAACTAGAATCATCAAGAAAAAAAGAGAGAGGACCCAAATAAATAAAATCAGAAATGAAAAAAGACAAGTAAATACTGATACCACAGAAAAACAAAGGATTCTAAGAAGTTACTGTGAACAACTAAATTCCAAGTAACTGAATAACATAGGCAAAATGGACATATCTGAATCAAGAAGTAGAAAACCTGAACAAACTGATAACAACCAGCGAAACTGAAGCAATAAACAAGCAACAACAACAAAAAAAAAACTCCTGGCACAAAAAAGAACTGGATGGGATAGCTTTATAGGTGAATTTTACCAAAAATTCAAAGAAGAAATAACACCTATCTTTCTCAAACTATTCCAAAAAATTAAATAAGAGGGAAGGCTCCCAAATTCTTTTTATGTGGTCAGCATTATCCTAGTTCCAAAACCAGGTATGGACATTAGAAAAAAAAATTAAGGGTAAATATCTCTGATGAGTAGAGATGCTAAAATCCTTAACACAATATTGGCAGTCTGGATTTGGCAATACATTAAAGAGATAATACACAACCATCAAGTGGGATTTATCCCAGGAGTGCAAGGATGGTGTAATAACTAAACATAATACATCACACAAACAAAATGAAGGACAAAAATCACACTATCATATAATATATGCTGAAAAAGCATTTGACAAAATCCAGCACCCATTTATGATAAAACACTCAGCAAGGTGGGAAAAGAGGGAGCATACTCAACGTAATAAAGGCCATATGTGAGAAACCTACTGCCAACATCATAGTCAAGGGGCAAAAACTGAAAGCGTTTCCCTTAAGATCAGGAACAAAACAAGGGTGCCCACTTTCATCACTCTTATTGAACATATTACTGGAAGTTCTAGACAAAGAAATAAACAAGAAAAAGAAATAAAAGGCATCAAAATTGGAAAGGAGGAAGTAAAACTGTAATTACATATAGACAACATCATAGTGTATGTAGAAAAACAAAAAAACAAAAAGGCTATTTGACCTAATAAGTGAATTTGGAAAAACAAGGGGATACAAAGTCCATATTCAGAAATAGATGGTATTTTTGTACTCCAACAATAAAGTATCAGAAAGAGAAACTAAGAAAAAAATCCATTTACTATAGCAACAAGAAAAATAAAGTACCTAGATATAAATTTAACAAAGGATGTAAAAGCACTATACTTGGAAAACTGTACAACACTGAAGAAAGAAATTGAGGAAGATACAAATAAATGGAATCACATACCCTGTTCATGGATTGGAAGAATTAACATCATTAAAATGTGCATACAACCCAAAGTGATCTATATATTCAATACAATTCCTATTAAAATACCACTGGAGGACTTCCAACCAAGATGGAGGCATATGTAGATAGGCTTTGTTTCCTTGTACAACCAAAAGAAGGAAAACAACCAATTTACAAACAAAACAAAAAGCAACCAGAACTGCCTGAAAACCACACTGTATGGAAATCCAACAAGCAAGGAGTTAAAGAAGAAACATTCATCCAGACCAGTAGGAGGGGCAGAGACAGGTAGCTGGTGCAGAGATGATGTGCAGCAAGGTGGCAGTTGGTAGACCAGGTGGACGATGTGGCAGCTAGTAGACCTGGAGGCCCCACATTCATGTGTGGATAAACCAGGACAAACAACGGATGAGTGAGACAGACAATGCAACTCAGGGTTCCAGCATGGGGAAGTACAGCCTCACAATCTCTGTCTGTAAAAACCTGTAGGGGTTGTAGTGGCAGGAAAATCCCATTCTCACAGGAGAGTCTATTGGAGTGACCCATGGTGTCCTAGAACATAACAAACTGACTCATCCAGAAATCAACACCAGAAGGGTCCAAGTCACTTGTGGGTAGTGGGGGAATTGACTGAAAGTGAGGAGAGAGCCAAGAAAGTGGCATTGTTCCCTCTCTGAAATGAGGAGAGGATGGGGAATCTCTGACAACTTTAAACTTTCCAACATCTGAATATAGGGGTACCATAAGGAGAAGAGGAAGAGAAAGGAATTGAAAACATTTTTGGAAAAATAATGAAGGAAAACTCCTTCAGCCTGGTGAAGGAAATAGACATTTAAGTCCAGGAAGCTCACAGAGTACCAAAGAAGTTTGACACAAGGAGGAACACACTAAGACATATCATAATTAAATTATCGAAGATTAAAGGTAAGGAGAGAATCTTAAAAGCAAAAAGAGAAAAGGAGAGAGTTAACCTACAAAGAGATTCCCATAAGAGTACCATCTGATTTCTCAAAAGAAACCTTACAGGCAAGAAGGGGCTGGAAAGAAGTATTTAATGTCATGAAAGGCAAGGACCTACATCCAAGGTTACTCTATCCAGCAAAGCAATCATTTAGAATGGAAAGGCAGAGAAAGTGCTTCCCAGATAATGTAAAATTAAAGGAGTTCATCATCACCCAGACATTATTATATGAAATGTGAAAGGGACTTATAAGAAAAAGATCAAGAACTATGAAAAGTAAAGTGACAACAAACTTACAACTATCAACAACTGAACCTGAAAACAAAAACAAAAACTAAGCAAACAACTAGAACAGGAACAGAATCACAATAATGGAGATCACGTGGAGGGTTATTAGTGGGGAGGGGGATGGGAAGAATGGGGGAAAAGGTACAGGGAATAAGATGCATAAATTGTAGGTACAAAATAGACAGGAGGGGTTAAGAATAGTATAGGAAATGGAGAAGTCAAAGAACTTATATGCATGACCCATGGGTATGAACTAAGTTTGGGGGCAATGCTGGAGGGAGGGCAGGTGCAGGGCAGAGAGGGATATAGTGGAGGAAAAAGCAGGACAACTGTAATAGCATAATCATTAAAATATACTTAAAAATACCACTGGCATAATTCACAGATCTAGAACAAAGATTCCAAAAATTTATATGGAACAAAAATACCCAAATATCTTCAACAATCCAGATAAATAAGAACAAAGTTAGAAGGATCACAATTCCTAATAAAAACTATGCTACAAGGTCACTATAATCAAGATAATCTGGTACTGGAATAAGAATAGACACATAGTTCAATGGAGCAGAAGAGAGAGCTCAGGAATAAGCCCATGTCTTTATGGTCAATTTGACAAAGGGGGCATGAGCATACAATGGAGTAAAAATAATCTCTTTAATAAATGGTGTTGGGAGAACTGGATTAGTACATACAAAAAAAAATGAAATTAGACCACCAACTTAGACCATACACCAGAATAAATTCAAAGTGGGTAAAAGGTTTACATATAAATTGTGATACCTTAAAAATCCTACTGAAAAACACAGGCATGAAAATTTCAGATAACCCACATAGCAGTATTTTTGCCAATATATCTCCTATGGCAAGAGAAATAAAGGAAAAATAAACAAATGGGAATACATCAAATTACAAAGCTTCTGTACAGCTAAAGAAACCATCATCAGACCTGGCTGGCATGGCTCAGTGGATTGAGCACCAGATTGTAAAACAAAGGCTCACCAGTTCGATTCCCAGTGAGAGCACCTGCCTGGGTTGGGGGCCAGGTTCCCAGTAGGGGGCACACAAGAGACAACCACACATTGATGTTTCTCTCCCTCTCCTTCTCCCTCCCTTTCCCCCCTATAAATAAATAAATACATACATACATACATACATACATACATACATACATACATACATACATAAAATCTTTAGGAAAAAAAGAAACCATCATCAAAACGAACTGGGAACTGACTGTACGGGAGGACATATTTGCCAATGACACATCAGGCAAGGCTTTACTCTCCAAAATATATAAAGATCTCACGCAACTCAACATCAGAAAGATAAACAATCCAATTAAAAATGTGCAAAGGACCTGAATAGACACTTCACTCCAAGGAGGACATACAGAGGGCCCACAGACATATGAAAAAATGCTCAACTTCACTAGCCATCAGAGAGATGCAATTTAAAACCACAATGAGATATCACCTCACACTTACCAGAATGGCCATCATTAATAAATCAATAATCAGCAAATGCCAGCGACGGTGTGGAGAAAAGGGAACCCTAGTACACTATTGGTGAGAATGCAGGCTGGTGCAGCCACTGTGGAAAATACTATGGAGTTTCCTCCAAAATTTAAAATGCAACTGCCTTTTGACTCAGCAATTCCACTGCTGGGAATATAGTCTAAGAATCCCAAATCACCAATTCAAAAGAACTTATGCACTCCTCTGTTCATAGCAGCACAATTTACAATAGCCAAGTCCTGGAAGCAGCCTAAGTGCTCATCAGTATATGAGTGCATCAAAAAACAGCAGTGAACAGAGGAGAGGGGGGAGGAGAAGTTGGGGGAAACAGCGGAAAGGTGGTCAAGGAACATATATGGGGGACTCATGGACAAAGTCAAGGGGAGATGGGGTCGAGAGTGGGGGGAAGGAGGAACGGTGGGAGAAAATGCACTGAACTGTACTGAACAACAATAAAAAATTTTAAAAAACAATGGTATATTTACACAATGGAATACTATGCAGCAGAAAGAAAGAAGCAACTCCTATCTTTTGTGACAGCATGGATGGAGCTGGAGACTTCTATGCTAAGTGAAATAAGCCAGTTGGCAAAAGACAAATACCGTAAGATTTCATCTATAAGAGGAATCTAATGAACAAAATAAACGAATGAGTAAAATAGAACTGGAGGCACGGGAACATGGAACAGATTGACAGTGACCAGAGGACAGGGGGAAAAGGTATAATGGTGGAAAGAAGGGGAAGGGACGAGTCAAGGAACTTGTATCAATGACACATTGGCATGGACAAAGGTGTGGGGATGGACTTTGGGAGCTGGGGGTGGGCTGGGTGCAGGAGGGCAAAGGTGGAAAAATTGGGAAAAATGTACTATAATCACAATAAAAATTTTAAAATAATAACAGGCAAAGAAATGCCCCCCGAATAAAAAAAAAATTAAAACCATTTCTTTGAAGCTGGAAAAAAAAACCTCTTCAAATGAAAGACTAATAATAACCGCTTCTGTAACAATATGTGCCAGGCTCTGTCCTCAATCTATAACACCTTTCTAAAGTGAAGTGTGGTTAGTAGCGAAGGTTTAAACACAAATGATTAATTTACTTCTCATTTCACAGTTTGATGCAGTCATTCAGACATGCCTTTTTCATCATGTGGTTCTGCCAGCTTTTTGAGCCTCAGAATCAGGATTCTTTGAATTCGGATTGCAAGGGAAAGAAGATAAAACATTGAATAGCATTTTTATGAATTTTAGAAGCCAGTTACCTTCTTTAGGTCCAAACAATGGAAAAGAAGGACTAGAACGTGTTCCTTATTTTGAAACAAAGTAAGCAACCTTTATCATAACTGTAGTGGGGAGGGAGAGGTTTCGCACAGAAGTGGCTCTATATCTCCACATTTCATTGGCCAGGACGCAATCATGTTTCCCCATCTAAGATCTGAAGAGGGCAGGGATATTTAGTGCTTTTTGTGACCCCAGAAGGGAGAAAGCAAAGGCTTTCCTTGCTGGTATTCCTGATGAGACTGTTGTTCCTCTTGGTAAGTCCGTTGATCTTTCTCAGGACACCATTGGTCCTGGTGAACTCTATCATTCCCAGGCCACATATGGGAAGAAGTTGCCCCTGGGAAAGTAAAAAAAAAAAAAAAGGGAGGAAAGAATTTATGTAGTTTACAAGCAAATGCTGTTCGTTTTGTCTTTATCATTTTTCTTCCTTGGACTCCCAGTTTTTCTTCAAAATAGAGTTCTATAACCTTCTACAACTCATTACCTGGTTTGAAGAGTGAACCATGTAATTTCTAAATTTCAAAGATTTTCCTAAAATATATCATTTTAAACTTTGCATTCATATCATGGAATATTAGCTAAAATAACAAAAGTTTAATAAAAAATATGAAAGTAATGGAAAGGAATTGTAGATATTTAGAAAAGCTCTAAAAGTTTTAATATTTTATTTTAATAATGTATGCAACACTGTAAAGAGAAATAAAACACACCCAGGAAAGATGCAATTGGATTTAATTATATAAAGGTAAATTGCAAAACTGAAAATCTTGAGTATTTTCTCTCTTTAATATCACAGACATCACTTTTAAAGGAAGAAATGTATTTCTATGGAGGTAATTTCTTCTTTTATTTTTAAGGTTTTTCTCTGGAAACAATTCTATACTTTAAAAAATTGGCAAGATATGAACAGTATAAGCAAAACCACGGACCCTTTACCCAGGTTTCATTTTCGTGTTTTACATTTTACACCATTTGCTTCATCATCTACTCTCAATGTTTCTGAACCAATGGAGAACCATGGTCTGTTTCCGCTAAATAATATAGTGTGTATTTCCTAAAAATAAGGATATTCATAGAAATTATATCTACATAGTACCGTGGCATAGTGAAGAGCAAGAAGCCACAGCAGTTAACACCTGGTATTGCAAGCCTCATTGCACTGTATGTTTTCCTTTTCCTCCTGCTAGATTTATTTGTCATGAGGGCCAAGACCATAGCTGATTATCTCCGAATCCCTATCCCTGGCATATGGAAGGTTCCTGTTATTATTATTTTTTGTTATATTGGCTAATGGTGGAAGGATTGCAAATATCAATTTTATTTGCATGGAAAAATTAATACATTCTATTTTATTAGTATTTTCTAGTTTATCTGCTTCGTGATCAGAGAGGGTTGCTTGTAATAATTCTCCTTTGTGAGATTTATTGATGTTTTCTTATAAATTAATATGTGATCAATTTTTTCTGAATATTCTGGAATATTCTCTATTTGCTGTCTATTAGATGCTGTTTATTTCTATTATGCAGGTGAGCTAGAATTTCTCTAGGTTAGAAATTAAGAAGTACAATTGATGGGTCCCTTATCCCTACTGTATATCATAATGGTTGAGAGCTTGGCTTACATACTTATACTGGATTGTAAGTTGCTAGGTAATAGAGACATTTTTGTAGAACCCAATCCTAGCATAGAGCCTAGGACAAGTACCTATGAGGTTGAGATGAATGAAAGAAAAGTCATAGAATTGTATGTGTTCAAATCAGTCCCTCTGCAAGCTTTCTTTTATGAACCTTCTTTATATACACATGCATCGACTTACAGCTGTGAACAAAGCCAGAGACAGGAAGAGCCCCCTTTTCTTTCTGTCCCACTATCTCTCTTATTTAGGTTAAGTTAGCAATCTGAATGTTACCTACAGAGACTATGGTGAAGTCCTGCCTCTGTGCATCTGCCCTAGTGGCTTTCCCTCTCAGTGTCCTTTTTACTTTCTAAATGACGTATGTAAATCTTACCTATTCTCTAAGGTCCAACTCCAGAATCCCACTTCTCTACACCTCTTCTTAGCAACACCTATACAGAAATTGATCTATTTTGAAGACCATTCTTGAAACATACGACTTCTAGTAACCTTACAGATGCCAATCAATAATTTTTGTTAGCCTCCCATTCTCCTTTACATCTATGTGCTTTAACTTCTTAAAAATCTATCATTCACTCTACTCTACTATCACTGCAGTAAACAAATAGAAGGAAAGTGTCTTTTTTCATTTGGAGATATGTTAGTGATAATAACTAGGTGGTATTTTTTCTAGAAAAATAGAATACATTGTGAGAAAAATCCTTCCTTGTCAGCCTACCAACTTCCTCCTGCCTCTATATAAATTCACTTCCCCAGTCCCAGAATTGATAGGAAGGCAAATGTCACTTTAATATGAAGGAAATTGAATGAACCAGGAACACCAACTTTTTCAGAATTAGATGGGTAGTAAAGAACATTAATCCAACTGAGCACATTTTTAGGAAATCATGATTTTCTACATCTGAATGTGAGCAGAATACCTTGAAAAACAAATTGGTACATAAATGTGTTATTAGTAAGCTTCTATTTTTCCTCACTTCCACAGTAATGTTTCTTAAGCCCAAGTTGAATATTTCACATAACAACATGAAGTAAATTACCCAATATCATTCTAACATATTCTAACATATATAACAAAATTCTAACATAATTCTAACAAAATTCTAACATATATATGGTACGGTAAGCAAAAATATCAGTATAAGTGCTCATGAGCAAGATTATTTTTTGTGTGTGTGGTTGTTTACTGTTTCTGGTTCCTGTGAAAAATAACTTCTCAACTGAAGACTAGTCCCACTTTTCTATTTTCCTTGTTTTCTCATTAACTACCAGCCACATCTACTCTAACATTTCTTTCATTCAACTATGATCCATATGTTATTGCATACTAAAAAATTACTCATTGTTTATCCAAAATTCAACTTTAAATCAGGATCCCATATTTTATCTGGCAACCCAACCCTAAAATGTTCACTTTGCCTGGTTCCTATTGCTGGAATTGCATAACACAGTGCATAGCTCCTCTCTTCTCACCAGGCACTCAAACCAGAAACCTGAAAGACATACTAGAAACTAGACTCTTCCCTCTTGGCATCCTCTCCATAACTAAGTCAAGTCCGTACTATGCTTGATATCACTAAACCACTAGTCTCTCTCTAATCTTAATGCCACTGCCCCAAGTTAAGCCCTTATCACTTCTGCCCGGATCTTTTTATTGACTTCCTGAGTGGTCTTCCTGCTTCTCCTTTGGTCTCCTTTATATTTATCTGCAAATTCTCTCTGCCTATCTCTCTACCCTTTCCTCATCATACCTGTTACCCACCTTCTTTGCATGTTATTTCCCAACCACGGTTACTGTTTGAACATGACATCTCATTGCTCATCTGTGTTTTGATTCCAGTGAACTCGCATAAACACACATCCATGTCTGCATGAAAGTATACTTCCACTTGGCTCCACCTGCTGAGCACTTACTGTTTAAGGCTTAACTTAAAGGTCTTTACCAATAAAAGCTGTCTTTTATACTGTGCATTCTTTCAGCTAATGGATGAGGCTTCAACACATATCTTCTTGCATACACGAAACCTTTCTAAGAACACAGTGAGGTGGGTTAGTGTTAATTTGTCAGAGAAAACCACTGTGGTAGGTGGCTTTGTAGGCACATGCTGCTTCGTTTCTTTCATTAACCAAGTCATCACTGTCAAAGGCAGAGTGCCTGTTTGCCAGAGTTTAGTTCAGGGGCCAGGAAATTAGCTTATAGTCCAGGGTCCAGGCTAATTCAAAAGTAGGGATGGGATGGGAAAATGGGGGGGCAATCTCACTCACATTTACTTTGTTTTTTGTCATGCCTTGTTTCATATTGATTAATTAATTAATTAATGGCACTTATTTACTTACTTTGAACTCGAGCCTATCCCACATTAAGGGAAAGCTGAAAAGTCATGAAAAATTGTGGTGGATACCCAAACTTGTATTAATAAAATAGCTGCCAATATGAAAAACATGGAAGAGAAATCTATTTTTTAGGGTGCATGGTTACTAAATCCTATAGATAGCTATATAAAGAAGAAGTAGGACAATTTGCAGAGGTTAAAGGAAAGTCGCTGCTAAGATTTTAAAAGCAGCTGCCTTTAGCTGGAAACTTGGCTAACTTTAAAAAACAACCCTTGAAAAAATGTACTGCTTCTTTTGTACATCTTCTATTCAGCACCTTTAAATGTTGGTTTCCCCAGACAACCTTTTAAGAATTAGGTCATAGGTGACCTATTTCCATAATAAGGCTTTTGGATAACATTTAAAATAGTGGTTCTCAGCTTTGGTTGCACATTAAAATTACAAGGGAAGCATTAAAAATACTGATACTGGAGACACACCCCCAATGATTCTAATTTATTTGGTCTAGGGTGAGGACTCAGTCATTGTTGTTTTTTCAAAGACCACCCCTTCCAAGTAATTCTTATGGACAACCACATGAAGTGCTGATCTCACTCAATAATCTACCTCTCACTGAAGATTTACCTTTTACTTTATATAAAGTGTACTTTATAAAATGTGTCCGTCCCAGGAACAATCAGAGCCAGATGCAAGGCTGCACGCTGTTTGGGTATAGGAGCATCCCATGCTTCTGTGGCTGTTCCTCTTCAGTCAAGTCTCCAGGTACTTGGAGTCTACAGCCGTGGCCAAGATAGCTGAAAGATAAATGCACTGCTGAAACATCTTCAGTATGATAAAGACTTATAAGACTTGACCTTATACTTGGTGATAAAAGGTGTTTGTTCTTTTTAATCCTGAGAAAGAGGTTTTCAGGAACAACTGTACTTGGCTTCAACTATGTTACTCTTAATCAGGAGTGTAATACATTTCCAAAGGATGAATGGATCCAAAGTTGTTAAATAATTATACTATTCCATTTCAAGACAGAACTATAGAACATCTAATGACATTAATCGCTGCCAACTAAATCATTTCCACATATCTATTTTTCTCTTCATTTTTTTGGTAAATGGTGTAAGATTGGGTTAGAGTAAATGTTTCTCTCAGCTCATCATTTGGCATTAAATAGTGGCTGTCTAAAACAGGAATCTGGATCTTTTGGCACTTTATGCCCATTAACTTAAAACCCCAGGGCATCCTGCATGGGACCACTATGGAAAAAAATGACTCCATCTATAGTGAAAATTATGAAGGGATTAGTGAAGTTATACTGACATTAAACATCATATGTAGAAATAGTATATTTTATGATTTATAAATAGACATATAAATAGCAGTAGAAACAAATAGTATAGTAGCAGACATAAAATTAATAAGCTAAATAAAAACACCAGTGTTTCTGATATACAGGAGCTTCTTTTTATAGCTGCAGGAAACGAATACTTTGATTATTATATCAAAAACTTAACTATTTTTTTCTGTAGTTAGTGGATCCAGGGCCCACATTCTATTATGTTGTCCTGAAAATATGCTTCCTGAGAGTGAGAAAGAGTAAGCACACATTCAGTGGGCTCATTTCATTACTCTTGAGGCTCTAGATAAACAGTAAATAATCTCCCACCAAAACGAATTTCCTTACTTTTTAAGGCTGAATAATGTTCCATTGTATGTACATATCACACTTTCTTTTTTCATCAGGGTTTTCCTCTTAATTCTGAAGCCCTCATCTATTCCAATAATGGCACCTTCACATAAAAAAAAATAAGACAGGACTTTAGATGTAATTCATTGCTTTGTTTGAAGAGAAGAAATACTGCTAAAGTCAACCAGCATAATCTATGCCTAAGGAGTTTCTGATGGGCAAGGAGCAGAACTGAGGGACTGGGGTGCAAGCCTTTCCCTTACTTTTAGTATCCTAAGCATGGCTACTCTATTCAGAAGGGAAGTACTTGGCACTACTAAGAGAGGAAAATTAAGATTCATCAGCTTCTATTATTACCTACTGAGAGAATGCTGAATTTTGCATTTTATTCATTAGATTTGTTAATATAATTCTGTGTCTGTAATACTTTCAAGATGTGTGCTGAAAGTAAAATCACTATCTGGAATGGTGTAATAGGAACTCCCAAGGATACTTACTAAACAGAGTAGGATACTCTTTACCTTTTTAATCTGGTCCTTCTGAGCCAGAACCAGAAACAAGAATTTCTGATGAGATGATGATTGCTGTTACTATATGATTTCTTGAAAATTATCTGACATTCGAGCACAATTCATACAAAAGACAAAAACATCATAGAATTTTAAGTTCTTCTACCATGGACTCATGGGGTTACTACTGGATTCATCAGGGATCTGTGGATTCTTCCTATGAGATATCTTGGATATTCTTTTCTCCCGTTCATGTTCAGTACTACTACAGTAGCCTTTTTTTTAAATTCCATTGAAATGTAATTTACATTTAAGTATAACTTTACTGGACAAGTTGTCATGACTGGTTACAGAAGAAAGATCAAAGATGAATTTTTTAAAACATGACATTTCTTGGTTCATTTAGGATAAAAATAAAAGTAAAATGCATCTCCTAAGCTTCCTGAAATTCCTATAAAATCTCCACTTTCATTTCCCTTACCATACCTCAATGGGACATTTCTGTACATTCTTAATTAAAAATAAATTGTGATAAAATATACATAGTATTTACCATTTTGAAGTGTACGGTTCAGTGGCATTAAGTACGCATATGCTTCTGAGTAACCATCATCACCAGCCATCTCCAGAACACTTTTCATCTTGCAAAATTGAAATTCTATACCCATTAAAAACTAAGTTCCCATTCCTCCCTTCCCCTAGACCCTGGAAACCTCTATTCTACTTTCTGCCTCAATGAATTTGAGTACTCTAGATACCTTATGTAAGTATAATCATATAGTACATGTCTTTTTGTGACAAGCTTATTTTATTTAGCTTAATGTCCTCAAGGTGCCTTCATGCTGTACCATGTATTAGAACCTCCTTTTCAAGGTTGAATAATATTTCACAGCATAGACCACATTTTCTTTATCTATTCCTCAGCCAATGGACATTTGGGTTGCTTTCACCTTTTGGCTATTGTAACTAATGCTGCCATGAACATGGATGTGCAAATATCTGTTCAAGATTCTGCTTTTAGTTCTTTTTGTCATATACTCAGAAGTGGAATTGGTGGATCATATGTTGATTTTATTTTTAATTTTTTGAGGAAGCATCATACCATTTTCCATAGTATCTGTACCATTTTACATTACCACAGGCAATGCACAAGTGTTCCTATTTCTATTACTTCTCACAAACACCTTTTATTCTGTTTTTTTTTAATAATAGCCACCCTAATGGGTGTTAAGCAATATCTCATCATGATTTTGATTGGCATTTTCCTGGTGATCAGTGATGTTGAGCATCTTTTCATGTGCTTGTTAGACATTTCTATATATTTTCTTTGAACAAATATCTATTCAAGTCCATCTCCCATTTTTAAATTGATTTTTCTATATTGACTTATAATTGATATAAAATATTGTATTAGTTTCACATGTATGACATGTGATTTGATATTTATATACATTACAAAATGACTTCCATGATAAGTCTACTTACCATTTGTCACCATACAAAGTTATTACTATATTATTTATATTCTCTAGCAATGCATTACACCACCATAACGTTATTTATAACGTTATTTTATAACTGGAGATTGTAAATCTTAATGCCCTTGATCTATTCCGTCTACCCCCAAACTTCTTCCTTCTCCAGTAACAATCACTTTATTTCCTGTATCTGTGAGTCTGGTTCTATTTTGTTTGTTCATTTTTTAAGTGTTTTAGATTCCGCAAATGAGTGAAATCATACAGCATTTGCCTTTCTTTGTCTAACTCGTTTCACTGAGCATAATACTCTCTAGACCCATCCATGTTATCATAAATGGCAAGATTATATTCCTTTCATGGATAAGTAATATTCTAATGTGTGTGTGTGTGTGTGTGTGTGTGTGTGTGTGTACACATACTACATCGCCTTCATTTATTCATCTGTCAGTGGGGACTTAGATTGCTTCCATATATTGGCTATTGTAAATGAAGCTGCAATCAACATACAGGTACTTACATTATTTCTTGAAATTAATGTTTCTGTGGTTTTTAAAGATAAATGCCCAAAGTGAAATTACTGGGTCTGTATGGTAGTTCTATTTTTACTTTTTTTGAGAAACCTCCACAGTGTTTTTAAAAAATTTTTAGTGTTTTCACCATTTTATATTCCTATCACATTCTTGCCAACAGTGGTTTGTTTGTTTTTTTGTCTTTTTGATAATAGCCATTATGACAGGTGTGAAGTAATATCTCATTGTGGTTTTGATTTTCATTTCCTTAATGATTAGTGATATTGAGCATCTTTTCTTGGACCTGTTGTCTATCTGTTTGTTTTCTTTGGGAAATTATCTATTCAGTTCTTCTGCCCATTTTTTAATTGGGTTGTTTGGTTTTTTGATATCAAGTTGTATAAGTTCTTTATATATTTTGGATATTAACCCCTTAAAAGCCGTATGATTAGCAAATGTCTTCTCCCAATCAGTAAGTTGCCTTTTCATTTTGTTGATGGTTTCCCTTACTGTGCAAAACCCTTTTAGTTTGGTGTAGTCCTATTTGTTTATTTTTGCTTTTCTTATCCTTGCCTGAGGAGACTAGTCCAAGAAAACATTGCTAAAACATATGTCAAATAGCTTACTGCCTAAGTTTTCTTCTAAGAGTTTTATGGTTTCAGCACTTTCATTAAAGTCTTTAATCCATTTTGAACTTATTTTTCTTTATAGGGTAAGATAGTGGTCCAGTTTCACCCTTCTGCATGTGGCTGTCCAGTTTTCTCAGCAACACCGTTTATTGAATTAACAGTCTTTTCCCATTGCGTATTCTTACCTTCTTTGTCATAGATTAATTGACCATATATGAATGGCTTTATCTCTGGCCTCTCTATTCTATTCCATTGATCTATGTCTGTTTTCATGTAAGTATCATAATTTTTGACTACTGTAACTTTATAGCACAGTAGTACCTGTGCCATTTTTGAAATCAGTGAGTGTGATATCTCCAGTTTTGTTAATCTCTCTCAAGATTGTTTTGGCTGTACAGGGTTTTTTATAGTTCCATAGAAATTTTAGGGTTCTTTCTTCTTGTTCTATGAAAAGAAAAAACCATTGGTTTGAAAGGGATTGCATTGAATCTGTAGCTTGCTTTGGGTGGTATGGACATTTTAGCAATATTAATTCTGACAATCCATGAGCACAGTATATCTTTTCAAGGTTGTTAGTCTGTTTGTTTTCTGTTAAGTTGTAGGAGTCCTTTATATATTCTGACTATTTACCCCTCATGAAATATGTGATTAGCAAATATTTCCCCCCATTTCGTAAGGTGGCTCTTTCACTCCCTTGCAGTAATACAGTAGCTTTTAATATGCCCTGTTAAACCCTGTCTCTGTTTCTGTCTCTCCCTTCCTTGCTCCTCTATTGCATCACTGAACTCCCTCATTTCTCTTTCTCCTCTCTGCTACTTATTCCTACTCTGTCTTAACACCCCTCCCTACCATCTTCTTTTTCCTGTCTACCCTTCCTTCAAATACGTAAAGTCTCTCTCCTCTACAAATTCCTTCTCTCTCCTCTCAAGGCTCACTTCTCTCACAGTCTTTAATTTTGATTTGAAAGTTTGAAGTAGACACAGTGATAGACACTGGTATCAATCCTTGAGCTCTGATAGTTTGTACAACAACCATATTTGCATAGCTGTCACTTTTTTTTTTCTGTGAAGAGCCTAAGTAAGCCCTCCTAGGCTGGGTCAATTCACTGAATGAAAGAAGGCTATAGTAGACTGACTTTACAGCATTGTGTGGACTCCAGGTCTTATACACAGCACTTCCCAAGCATATTATTTTGTTACCATGGAGGATACAAGGTGGTGATGTAAAGGAGGCGGAAGAGTCTGCATTTTCTGGTTGTTATGGAACTATCTTTGTGTGTAATATAATGGAACAAACCCTTAAAAGGTACTGGGTCAGGGAACTCCACTGAAATTCTCCCAGAAATAGATATACAGAGAAGAGTACTGGGTTATTACTTCTTGTGCAAATCAGCTCTTATGGACCATATTAATGAGTAAAAAAAAACAAAGCAGAAATCGTTTTTACTATGAAATGGTGTATTAATATGACATGAAACAGAATCACTTTGGGGGTACAAAACATATAAAGAAAACCTTTAAAAACTTTCAAAAGCATACTAATCAATAAACATAAGTATAATTCATTCTAATAGTACTCTTATTGTAAAGTACATACACAACAAAGTATACTGTTAAAAGTGTACAAAGCAAGCACACAGAGGTGCCTTATGAATAAATTATTATCCATTTGTTCTTGTCTTTCATAGCATTACATTTATCTTGCACAGATCCTGTGGAGGGTTTTTCACTCTAGAGTGAGTTTTATTTTCTTGAACTATTAATGATAATACTTTATTATCCATTTGTCAACACCATAGACATATTTTTTACTGAAAGGAGATTGTCTTTGGTGTGAAAGAGGAAGCAGCTATGGTCTTCTGGCAGTAGCTCCATTTTTCTCCTCTTGCCCCAGGAGGGTACTATATTTTCCCTCCATGAATTCTCACAAAGGGGACTATGAATGTCTTCCAATTCCAAAAGGGAGAAATCAAAAACAACAAAAGTGGAGCAAACTTCTGTACTCAGTGAAATGGGGCTGGGCATCTGAAAATTTGAAATACCGACTTTCCAGCAGGTCTTCATTTATAGACAGTGCTAAGCCTTGGCTTCTGAACCAGAGCCTTCCTGCTTTTGTATTCACTGGCATTGCTGTGTTTGTACCTCTGGGGAAAATCTCCTTCTGAAAATAACTTTTTGTATAACATGGAAGATTTCCAGAAATGTGAAACAAGTAAAATTTTGTTGTTTTGTTCCCTCAAAAATGCTCTTCTTTCCCTATGTTTTCCATCTTTTCCCTTAATGACTCCATCTTGTTCGCTCTTTAAAGAAAGGATTATGCCATAATCATGGTAGAAAATTTAATTCCACATTATCGTAACGGATGTACTCTTCCAAATTATTCTTATGTGAGTGCAGTCATGGGAGCTACATGTACATTTTTTAAATTACATACAATGGTTGGCAAATATTCCTTTAGGGTTTTCAATATGTATCAGGGGAAAATACTGAAAACAGCAGTCACAACACCATGTTCATTGTTTTAAAAAAGGTCTTTTACCATCTTACTAAATTTTGAAAACTAAATTATGGAAGAAATATAATAACAAATGGGTACTTCTTTCCTGAGGACCAACTATATCTATAACTTTTAGACAACATATAGTAACACTGCCTGAATTCTAAATGTGAAACTGTCCCTTCAAAGTCCTTTTTGACTCACAGGTGCTTTATTACACTTCATCCTTTGACTATCTTGAAATCAGGCATGGCATTTCGTGTTACTCACTAAGACAGTCAACATAGCAAGGGAGTCCAAATAGGTAGGTTATTATGAAAATCCATTAACTACTCATAAAATAATCTGGAAGCACAAGGGCTCCAGTATTAACAGTGATTGTTTTTGGGTGGTGGGTCTATGGGTTATTTTTCCTTTACACTTTTCTGTCTTTCTTAAATTGTTCAAAATGAGAAAATGTTGTTTTTATAATTCCCTTCATCTGGATTTTCCCCAGAATTCAGAACCTGAGACAAGGGTTCACATAAAGTGTTTTTGGGAAGTAGTTTCAGAGAATAGAATTGGAAGACTTGGGAAGTATGCAACAAGGGAGGGATTATCACTATACCCAACAGAGACTCAGTGCCTGTGGACCCTCTGAGAAGACATTTAGAATACATCACACAGTCATTTTCCAGAAGCATGGATGAAGGAAACATTTATCCACCAGTTCCCAATGCTCCGTTGGTCACTGGTTGTCTTCTATGTTGATAAATTCATAGAAATTCTGTGTTTAAGCATGTATAAGTGTCCAGTAGGTCCCCAGAGATGCTCCTACAATGACAGCATCTAAAAACCTTATGGTTGAAAGCCAGAGATATAAAAAGATGGCTGAAAAGACTGCCTGCCACAACAAGGACTAGAGTTAAAGGTAAGGTTACAAGATGTAAGGCACAAGAGATTCCAATATAATGATGCAAAAATAATAGACATTTCCATTTTGCAAAAAATAAAAAAATAAAAATAGGAAACTCAAAGGTTTTTGCTGCTTCAAGTGAAAAGGAGATTTTTGGGTTTGTTCAAGAAATATTATCTCATTTTTCATCACTGCTGTGACAATTTGTCTATAAAATTTGAGTTATTTGGGTATCTTAAAAAAAACACCCATTTAACCTTGAAGATGTTATGGTAAGTAAAATAAGCCAGACCTGAAAAGACGGACATTCTATGATTCCACTTATATGAGGTACCTAGAGTAGTAAAATACCAAGAGACAGAAAGTAGAACAGAATTTATAAGAGCCCGGGGGGAAGAGAAAATGACGGGTTAATATTTAATGAAAGAATTCAGGATATGCATAGAGGTGATAATTACACAACAATGTGAACATACTTAATGCGACTTAACTATACACTTAAAATGCTAATTTTTATGTACTTTTTACTATAATTAAATTACTCATTAATGATTTCACAGTTCTGATGAAAGTCAGAAGTCAGGATACAACATGGCTCAACTGGGTACTCTGATTAGACTCTCCTAAAGCAAAAATCAAGGATGAATTTCTTCCAAGCTCATTTCGTGTTTTGGCTGAAAGCAGTTCCCTGTGCTTGTAGAACTGAAACCCTGTTTCCTGGCTGGTTGTCAACCAGGTGCTGGTCTGTGCTGGTACAATTTGCATCACTCTAGTCACATGACCATTTTCTCCCAGAGTGTCTTTCCATCATCTTTTCTCTGGGCCTGTGTCCAAATTTCCCATGTTTATGAGGATATTAATCATATTGGATTAGGGTCTATCTCATTTTAATTTGATTACCTCAGTAAAGACCCTATTTCCAACAAGGGTCACACTATGCAGAACTGTGGGCTAGCACTTCAAGATATCTTTTGGGGAAGAACACAGTTCTAACCATAACACTAAATAACAACATATTTCCAAGATTTAGGGATTAGAATGTAGACATCTTTTGGGAGTAGGGGCATATTTTGTCTATCACATGTCAAACTTTCCTTTCTGAATATCTGTTAGACTAGTTCACAGAGTGGTTATTCTGTTCTTGAATTGTGTTAACACCTTATCAATATTGACTTTATTAATCCAGAATAACTTTGAAAAGGGAATCAGAATTATTTTAAAAAGATGTTCAAAATTGTATATAATTTTCCAGGAAATTCCTGGAGACAAGAGTTTAACATTTTCTGATTATGGTTACCAGTGATTATCCTGCAGAACCCCTTTGTATGGGCTATATTACAGATAGGTATAGTGTAAAAACTCCACTTAAAATACCTTATTTAAGGTTGCATTTGAAATACTTAGAGGGATAAATTGTAACCTATTTCCTCACTCTCAAAATTCTTTTCTTTCGACATTAGAATCTCTGAATCAAAAATCAAAAGTTTTGAAGGTCTTCAGCATTTGTTCTTGTTTCTTCACCTTTTTCTCTTTCCAAGCACTTTTCTCTTTCCTTATCTTTTCATATATTCATTCATTTATTCATATGTTCATTCAACAAGCATTTACTGGCCTTCTCTGTACAAGGCATACCCTAGGTATTGGAGAATACAAAATGAATCAGGCCAGGTCCCTGACCTCAGGTGGTTCACCGTATAGTTGTCTTTTTCCAATCCATTCACCATACTGTTTTCCCAAGACCATTAATGATGTATTTTCTACCTTGCATAACCCTGAGCCCAGTGCCTGACCTAGTATGACCTTAGATTTTTGCCATCATATTAAATTTAATATTTTAGCTGCTTTATTATTAGGATTTTTATATTTAAGTGGCACATACATCAATGGCTCCTTGCCTTCTTTCTTCTTGGTCCACCTTTTCAACTCCAGTTATTGCTGTGGCAACAAACTACAGGCCTCAGAGCAACTCACTTCAGCTGCACCATTTACCTCTGCTTTTTACCAAGTGTCTTGCTACTACTGCTGATTGGTAAACCTTCAGGCATTTCTTATCCATTTGGTTATATTGCAAATAGGGTTAATGGATAAAATATAGGACATAGAGTTAAATTTGAATTTCAGGTAAATTTTTTTTTTTTTTTTTTTTTTTTTTTTTTTTTTTTTTTTTTTTTTTTTTTTTTTTTTTTTTTTTTTTTTTTAGTAAAAGCTTGTCCCAAATATTTTATGGAACAAACTTATACTAAATAAATTTACGGTTTATCTAAAATTCAAATTTAACTGGGTGTGATCTTTTTTTTATTTTCTAAATCTGGCAACCTTAATTGTAAAACAGGAGGTATGAATGAGTTAATACCTACTAGGTACAACCTTTGACCAATGGAGGAGGGGAGCCATTGTATACATTCCGCTCTGTTGTCCCTTAGGTAGACAATTTTGAGACACCTTCTAAGTGACTTCTCAGAGGATTTCCCACAGAATTGAGCCACAGACAAGCACAGCTAAGATTAGCTTGATTAGCAGTCTTGGTTTGTTTGTTTTTTTTACCTTCCCCTCTTTCACTCTCCTCAGTTTTTCTGTTTTTTTGGATCACTACCTGTGTGCCAACCCTTCTCTCTACTTCTGCTTTCGGAGGAAACCCAAACTAAGTACCTTTTTTTCTATTATTATAATCAGGCTTCAGGCACAATGCCTATTTTAATTGCGGAATTAGTTTGAAATTCTAATATTGATAGAGGAGTAGGATCATTGAGGCACCACTCTGGATTGTCCATTTTGGAGACGTAAGCAAGTCTAGGCATATTTGCTGAACTAAAGGGTTAGGTCTAAGATAAATCAATGGAAGAAAAGAATCTAAGGAGTATTCACACCTAGGGTTCAGATACACTGGCGAAGTGTCTTGGAAGAAATTGATCAGGGGTTCAAGATGAAATACTGTATATACATTTCTATCTCTCCTCTCTCCAAAATCCCATTGATCTCCCAAAAATCCTGTTTAAATAGCAGATGTCAAATATTTTTAAATAAATCCAAGTAACATTGAAAAATAAGAAAGACCACTTTTTAGGAGATCTGGTATTTTGAGTAATTAATACAAGATAGAAAAAATAGAAGATATCATATTGACTAAAGAACTTAGAGCAGGGAAAACCTCAAAGCAGCCTCAAGTAAGAGCTTCCACAAAGGTGCATGTATTTCTTCTCCATTCCAAGTTTGAAATAATAGATGCAAGATGAGGAATGGATGCTGGGTTACTAAAACAAGCAATACAGGCTTCTTTACACACAGTTGGGACAATTGGGTGCTTGTCCTTTTGCTGTATATCTGATGGGGAGAGAGCTACCTGAGTCAAGAGGCTCTCTCCTCTTCCTCGATTTTGTCTTGCCCACAAGACAAGCGAGAGGCAAGCACATGTAGTGGAAATGAGATAGTAAGTTTATTTATACAGTTGAGCAAAAAGACACAAATGGGCACTCAGCTAACCTGAGTGCCCTAGCTATTGTGGTTTCAGGGGTTATACACCTCAGCTCACTTCTAGATTATGCTCCTTCTTCCCCTTGGGAATAATGTTCAGCTACAAAGACTTTCTTTTTCAGTTAGTAAAAGCACTTGGTATCAGTGAAATTGTTACAGAAGCTTCCTTTCCCAGCATAGAATCACAAGGACTACGCCCCCTCCCCCTTCCTATATGATTCCTGCTTGTGATGTTCAGGACGCCTGGCAATCTTTGTAAGATTGTTACAGAAGCCCTTTTTCTCAGCACAGTCTCAAGGGTTCCCCTCTCCTCTCCTGCTATTTTTATTGTAATGCTCAGGACACCTGGCAATCTTATCAAACAGAGCTCTGGACTGCTGTGTTAATGGTGAAACATTTCTTTCCTTTACTTCTGTCCTCCTGTATTAAGTTTTTTTCTATCAGACTGTAATGGTGAGGACCCTGTCTTTATTTATCCTCTGGCCACTTATTCCTAGCTGCTACCTAACATATCTATTGGGTTTACCAAAAAGTCCATATGTTTTCTTTTCCTATAAAATAAAAGACACATTTTTCATTTTCATCAATAATTTTATTGATTTGGATATTTTGAGTATGTCAACTATCTCCCCCATGGTATAACATTGACTGTTCTCAATTAATGTCTCAATTTGATCACTATGAATTTCAACTGTTCTACCTGAACTTGGGGTATCTTACGGAGAGAAATTTCCAGCATGAAACTTTGCAAACCACTTTTGAGCTGTTCAATCTGCACAAATTTTTTTGTTTGTTTGTTTGCTTTTGCATTTCAGTTGCATTTTTACCTTTCTTAAAATAATAAAGCATAATATGCCAAACATGTTGCGTATTTTCTTCCATCTTCAATACTAAAATTTAGGCTACACAAATTTTGATGTAGGGGTGATGGGATGGGGTGCAGGGCGGAGGGGATAAAGGGGAGGAAAAAATGAGACAACCGTAATAGCATAATCAATAAAATATACAAAAAGGAAATAAAATATTAAAAAATACAAAAAAATAATCACTTTTACTAGGTTATTGAATAAATTTATCTTATTAGAAAAAATTCACCAACTTTGATTTTTTTTATGCACACTGATATGACAGCTGTCACAATACAGTCTAACAAAATCATTTCAAATGAAGTTAAAAGCAACTAAACACTACTAGAGCCATCCTATGGAAAAAACAAACAAACATTTTGGTCACCCTAATATTTACCTACCTGCCTACCTACCAGGCTGGCATGAGAGGTGTCTTGTCAATTAAATGGTATCAATAAAATTGTTTATCAATTATCTTATATGGGGAAAAATAGGAAAGCTATGGTTTTACCTTGCACCATATACAAAAACAAAGAAAATTTACATATATTGAAGATCCAAACATTTAAAAAATGTTTGTCGCAGATTTTGTGGCAAAATCATATATCACCCTGTGCTTTGAGATTCTTGACTTGATGATTGTATGGTAGTTAAGGTTATCTTTAAAGAAAGGTTAAAATTGAAGGGGAGGGCCAGTATTTGTTAACTAGAAGGTTAGACTGCATCAGGTCTTTATTATTGTTCCCAAATATGAAGTTCCCATTCTCCCTAGAGGAATCACACTCCCCAATCTTTCAACTGGACTTGACCATATGGCCTGCTTTGGTTAATAAAATGTGCGCAAAAGATATATCTCTTCCAGGGAAAAGAATTGTGAGTCTGTGTATACTTCACCGAATTCCATATTCCATTGTCCATAACAACCATCATTGTTGTGGCTACTAAACAGTGGCAGCTCTATCAGCCTGGGTCCTGGGGTGAGTATAAGAGGGATCTGTCCTGTGGTGAACTTGTGGTATGAGTGAAAAACGAAACTTTGTTCTTATAAACTAGTGAGATTTGGAGATATTTGTGTAGCACAACATAGCCTATCCTAACAGACAACTATAAATAAGTAACTGGGAGAAGGTTAAAGTACAAATGAACTATATGTTAAAGTGAACATATGAAAAAAATTAAAAACCAAGTAGTAGAAGTGTCCAGGAAAGCAGTACATATAACTTGGGGCTTGTTCTAGAGTACATTTAAGACACTCCTAGAATTTAATTTAGTAACTGGGGACTTGTCAAAAGATTGGAGTTTCTATTCGATCAGATAAAGGGCCACAGGGATAAAGAGAATGATTTTCTAACTACATCTAGGTCTCACATGTGCAATTCTAACACAGTAGCTTATAGGCTGGGTCAGTCATATTTACTCTGACATTGTCTTTGTGAGTCTTTTAGTCTTCAAACTGGTTCATTTATCTTTCTACTCACTGCAAACATTCCCCACTCGCTAAGGGATACAGACCTAAATCCCATCTACTCATTGTCTCTAGCTCAAAGTCCAAACTCTCAGGATGTGGTCCAGATGTGGTCTCTTTGTAACAGAATGCAGGTCCAGCTGTCTGTCACTTTGAAAGCCAATACTCGAGGGGGAGGTGCTGATGTAAAGGAAAGTGGTTTTATTCCTGGGGGACTCTCATCTCAAGCCCATCTTAACATCCCAGGGCAGGCAGGTGTTTTCATAAGGAGGAAGTGGGACAAGGAGAGTAAAGAGATCAGGGGGCTGTGGACATGCTAGCAGTGTCCTTGGTGGTCTCAATATGGATCTTTAATGTCAACATCCTGGAACTGGCCACTGTCAGACAAATTTCTGCAACTGGGTGATCTGCATCACCTGAAGTCATGGTCAAGGCCATTTCTTGTACAAGCAGGAACTGGAACTGCTGACACTTGCGACATGCTTGCAAAGAAACTGTCAGAATATGAGTTCTCTTTATCAGTTTCTTAGTACATCTTTTTCTAATTATATTTCATGGTAAATCAGAGTAGTATACAGCTTTTGTTCCCTGTTACATCTTTTTGGCAGGCAACCTGGGGGTTAAAAGACCATCTGCCCACCCTACTCATAGGCATATACAAATAACTGCTATAAAGAGTTGGGTGGTAAGTTGTAATTGGTATTCACAATTTTCCCTTTCCTTCCTATTTTTAACAATAATTCACTATGGACAGAGTGTATTTCCCTACCCTACTAATTTTGTTTCTAGCCACGTACCTTGCTTTGACTAATGGAATGTGAGCATGCATGCTGAGCCAGAAATGTGGTTTTGTGGCTTATCTTTTATTCTGGTGCTCTGTTTTGCACTGTGATGAGAGGATGCCCATGGTAATTCTGCTCCTTCATCCTGCATTCCAGAGTTATTGACCAGACCAAAATGCAACCCATAGCCTGGAGCTGAACCCTACTGAGCCACAGCTGATCCATAAACCTATCAGTGAGAAATAAATGCTTGTTGTTATAAGCTACTAATATATGCAGGCTTTTTAAACCACAGCAAAATTTAACACAATTCCCATTTAGAAAGGGGAAGAATGGGAGACACAGAACAGTCACTAAGCTGTGATAGTTTTGAAATCCCCTGGGAAGAGGCTGTGAAGGTTCCCTTGGAATAGGCAAGTTACTTGATTAGACTCTGATTCTGCACTCTGAGAGCACTCCCTTGTTCATTGATCTCCATGGCTCATGGATATACCCTCTGGAGGTCATTCTCTGTTCATTATTCTCCTTGGCCACATCTGCAATGTGTTAGGGGAGGAAACTCTCTTTAGGGGCTGCAGAGCCTTTGAAGTCTGCTTCCTAATCATGGAAGGTTGAAGGATCCAGGTTTGTTAATGTCTAGAATAGTCTGTGCACTTTAGTCTAGGCTTATGCTTTATTTAATAGTTCAATTATCTTCAGCTTTAGTAATCTATTCGTATTTAGTCAGTTCTGTGTGCCAGTAACTACAATTAAAGCTTTTTCTGGACATAATTTTCAAATATCCATTTTTCTTTGCTTCTTTGCACCCAAGCTTTTGTATTTATTATTAAAAATATTTAGAACAGCACATGGAAAGGCTACCCCTTAATTTGATTTCTGTCTGAAGTCACTTTGAGAAGTTTTACTTGGCATTTGAGTTTTTAAGCCTGTGTTATACTGTCTTATCTTCTGTGTTATACAAGCAAATGGCTCTTTCAACTATGTAAGGTCCCCATTTTCTGGATCCTCTTTTATCCTTTTATTTCTTCTCAGAAACCAAACATTTCCTTTTTAGGTCATCTTTCTCATATATCTGGCCAAACAGAGGCAATGGAACCTAACACATATACTAACATTTTGGTTTTTGTCCTCTTCCATTGTAACTCCAACCATATAACCTTAGCATCTGTAATTAAGTTAATATACTGATATTATCAAAAGTTTCATCATTAAATTAAATAGGTCTGTAGTCATCCAGCCTATTTGTGTCTCCTTGCCATCAAGCCCCCTGACCACTAAGGCGATGTTACATACTTTTTCTTTTCATTCCACCTCTGGTACCAGCTTCTATATTAGGTGAAATTATACTTAAAAGAAAACAACACACAAGTGAGCATTTGAGATATTGCTCCCTGGCATATGCCTTCAGTTTGGCTCAAAAAACTCCTATAAAAATTATCTTTAAAAAATGCATTATCAGTTTAGTGTCTGAGGAGACTGAAGTGAGAAAAATTATTTAGGAGGTAATGCTCTTATCTAGATGAAAATTTTATCTAAGTCTTACCTATGGGTACTATGTTGAAAAAAAATAGATTTCTTAATCAATTGTTTTCAGTTAGTGCTATTCATAAAATAGTGAGGTCTTGACCTCATCTTATAACAAAGATGAGCAAGAAATTAGATAGTTAGAGGTCTTGATCTCATCTGACAACAAAGATGAGCAAGAAACTGGATAATTAATCACAGTGTTTGGACAGCCTGTTATATCTATCATTGTAATAAACCAAATAGATTGTTTATGATTGACCAGAATAACAACTTAAAATTTATTGAATCTACTGCAGTCTTGTCACTTCAATCAAACAGTATAAAGGCAGTCAGTGGAAATGTCCTTCTTTCTTTGTTACAGTATAAGGAATTCAATAGTCAGCATGAACTCTGGTTAGAAATGCAAACACAGGGCCCTTGGGGCAAAGGCTTGCTTACTTGCTGTCAGAATCCTTATCAGGACTAATTTCAAGTCCAGTGAAGTATATGAATTTGAAATTAATAGAAAATATATATTAAACACTCAGGTCAAGGAGACCTGTGTAATGCTACTTAATTTTGAGAACAGAAATTTACAGGACAGATGCGTTATGAAAAAATTAATGTTTTCAAATGAAAGAAAATTTTTCTCAGGATCCATAGAGTCCAATAAGGGGACCATTCTTCCAATTATTAAAATACAGGCTCTCAGGACTAAGGCTCCAATTTAAGGCATTCAGTTGCAAAAGAGGAGTTCATTATGTACCTAAAGAGAAAAATCCAGATATGTGTCATGTAGCTTTGATTCTAGGCACTACTGTTTGGAACAAGTTAATCCTACTAAAATAATTTAAAGGGCAACATTATTTCTTTAGTGTAAAGAAATATGTTCATGTGTGTGTGTGTGTGTGTGTGTGTGTGTGTGTGTGTGTGTCTGTGTTATTTTACTTAAAGGTGATATCTACATAAGTATGTGTGACCAAAAACAAAATAAAAGGAAAGAAGCAGAAGAAAACAATGAAAGGAATGCCCCCACTGTCCACAAAAAGTCTATAATCCCATCATCATGTGTGGATTCCCTGGAAAGCATACTCTGAGATGGAGAATTGTATGCAGGAAGGTTATTGGTGAGCGTTATTAGAGTTGACTCCTGAGCGGCTGTGAAGGTGAAAGGACTGAGCAGAAGGAAAAGTTCTGTTTGGTGCCAATCAAAACAAAGTCTTCAACCTAACACCTCAGAGAATTCTGGAGCTAAAATATCCCTGCTAAGTTGTTCCAAATTGGGGTAAGTATCTGGTCCATTATTAGTACTCCCATAACTATTCGGAATACCCTCATACCTCTCTTCTGAAACCATCACAAACCATACACCCTGACTAGTCATTGCATACAGGCTGCCTGAGAAAACTAGATGTGATTTGGGGGGGAGAAGTGTATTTCTCCAGCTGTAGGAAGTCCCTGGAAATTGACTCAGCTGAGAAAAAGCAGTCACTAACACTCCCAAAACTGAAATGAGTGCTTCAGTCCTGAATGTGGATAAGCAGCGTGTCCACTACAATTCTCCATCTGTAAAATACACTGCTAACAACTCTATGATTTATTGTGAGTGTGTCTGTTGATGGTGGGGGAGTGGGAGAGGTAATAATGGAGAGGGAAGTTGATTGGTGTCAGATATATTAATATTTTTACCCCTGTGGAATCAAATAACATCAATCTCCTTACCCTTCACTTCTTAATCTGCAGATGAAGCCATAAATGTTATCTGATTTATCTGACAAGATTCCCCAGACTTCAAAGCTAGAAGGAACCTTGAGTATCTTCCAGTAAAAATCTGCAGAGATGTTAAATGACCAACATCAGAAGGTAAACTAGGGCTTCATATTGTTGATGGCTAATGCATGGTAGAATTTTGGTGCGGCTGATACTGAAACACTGATTGTCATCTCAACATCCACCTCCCCCTTCTTTTATTCTAAAAGAACTCCTGACTTTGTTAAAGTTTTTAGAGGAGATAGTATATTGAAAAGGGCTGGGACTAGGTAAAACAACTGAAGTAGTTAGGGCACAAAACCAAAGGAGGCCCTCATTCTCAAGATCATACAAGGTGCACCCAATTTAAGAAGACATTCAAAAGGTTGTTACAAGTGCATGACCCTGAGAATGAGTGCTTCTTTAAATTTTTTACTCTTGATGACTCACTTGACTCACCCTATTCCTGGCCCTGGTGCTGAGAGGCTTGGTTTGTCTCCTTTTGAAAGGAGAAACCCCATTATCCTTGAGCAGAGGTTGGTGTAGGGCAAAGCATGTAAGCCAATACTGGTGAATGAGATATAAGAGGACGTCGACTATGGAATTCCCAGGAAAGGTTTTCCTTCCTCATAAAAGGGGAGACTGAAGGATAAATTTCTTTCTGTCTTTGGACAGAATTTTATGAATATGTGATGCTTGGAGCTTTTGCAGCCATCTAGCAACCATGAGGGGACAAACTGGTGAATACCAGGTGGTGGGGGGGAAAGCCTGGGTCTTTGAGGTAGTGCTGTTGAATGAACCAACCCTGGAACTGCCTGCCTCAGGACTTCTGGAGAAGTCGGATAACAAAATTTATACTGGTGAAGTGATTTTTAATCAAATTTCTACTACTTACTGACTAAATTAACTCAACTGTTCTAGGGGTTCTTTTTCTAGCCCTTAAGCATGTAGCTTTGTCCCACCTCCTCATAAGGACTTTAATCTGCATGACAATAACTCTCTTTCTCAATCAGAACCTCTCCTTTGTCTGTCAAAAACATTAACCCGGAAAGTGGTAGGTGGGGTAGGGGAGAGTGATGGGGGAAAAATGGAGATAACTGTACTTGAACAACACTGAAAAAAGAAAGTGTTATAATTTTGTAATAGCCTGAAATGATATCCCTCCTTCTCCACT
This sequence comes from Mormoops blainvillei, assembly GCA_004026545.1. NCBI lineage: Eukaryota > Metazoa > Chordata > Mammalia > Chiroptera > Mormoopidae > Mormoops > Mormoops blainvillei. The sequence goes on along the minus strand of PVJD01011979.1, from coordinate 908 downwards.
TATTAGCTATGAGACCTTGGACTAGTGACTTTACTGCTCTGGGCCTTATTTTTCTCATTTGTAAGATTTCAATAATATTCATATTTAACCTCAGAGGATAGTTGTGAAACATGTGTGAGTATGCATGTGTGTGTGTGTGTGCACACGCACATGTGTGTGTATGCAATTGCTTAAGAGAATTCTTTGTAAATAGTAGTAATTCAATAGATGTTATGAATTATTAGCCTTTAATAGCTATTAATGCGCTTATTTGCAACATATACAGAACCTTTGTTATATTTTAACCACCATGCATCCATTTACCTTATTAGGAAACAGCCATTTGAGACTCTGCCCTTTCCCCATTCTTGGTCCATTTGGCTCAGGTGGCACCGTAACCCACCACTCAGTTGGGAGAGCACATTACCCAGGACTGAACCATTGATTATATCTCACTTGACCATGGCCATAGTGATTATTCATATTTGGGAATGTAATGAAATAAAAACCAATGAGACAATCCTGGGACACCTTGGGATGTCATGAACCTAAGGAGATGAAGAATTTGCAGTTTTGCCATCATCTTGCTAATATATTGCTCCAGAGACTGAAACTAATAAAGCTGAAGGCAGAGCCAAGAAACTGGTTCCTGATGATATAATTTAAATCCTGAATCTATCCATGTTATAAGCCTGCCATATCTCTGGATGCTGCAGGTAATGTGAACAAGAACAGCAACAAAACCCCTGCTTTTGTTTAACACAGTTTTGGTTAGTTTTTTTATTGAGGACAAAAAATTCAAACCCACACAAGAGAAATGTATGTTTTAAACTTAAAATATCCTAATTGCCACTTCTGAGTTGGTTGTGATAAAAAGACTATCTCAAATGGGTATAATAATGCATCCTATGCTCTACTTCCTGCTCCCT
>PVJD01011978.1:0-42663 GCA_004026545.1 Mormoops blainvillei | reverse complement strand
CAAGCCCTGGCTGGTGTGGCTCAGTGGATTGAGCTCCAGCCTGCGAACAAAGGGGTCGCTCGTTCAATTCCCAGTCAGGGCACACGCCTAGGTTGTGGGTCAGGTCCCCAGTGCTGGGTGGGGGGCGGGGGGCGGCGGCGTGAGAGGCAACCACACATTGGTGTTTCCCTCCCTTCTCCTCTAAATAAATAAAACCTAAAAATAAAAAGGTCTCATCAAGAAGGTGACCTTTGAGGCAAGGAAGCAAGAGCCACGTTGGAAGCGCCACTCCAGGCAGAGGGAACAGTAATAATGAAGGCCCTGAGTCCCAAGCCTCATGCCGTGTCACTTAAGGATCAGCAAGGTCAGGGAGTGGCTGCAACGGTGAGCTGCAGGGAGAGCAGAATATGTGGTTGGGGCAAAATACGTCTTAAGGACTTTGACTTGGGGAAGCTGGGGAAGCCATCGGAAGTGTTACATGACTTGACTTGTGTTTAGCAGATCGGCCTGGCTGCTGTGGGGAGAACGGGCTGCTAGGGGGCAAAAGCAGAAGTCGGGAGACAAGTCAGGAGACTCTTACAATAATACAGACGAGTTACAATGGAAGCTTGAATCCAGTAACAGTGGAGACAGTGATAAGTAGACAAGAATCTGGAAGCACAGATTTTGAAGGTAGAGGCATAGGGATGTTTTGATGGGCATGAAGCGGGCTGTAAGAGAAAGAAAGGAGTCGAGGATGACTTGCAGATTTTTGCCCTGGACAACTGGAAGGGTGAGGCTGTCACTGACTAAGTAGGGGCAGACTGTGGGTGGAACAGTTTGGGAGCGGGGTTGAGGGGGGAGTCAAACATTTGATTTTGAACATATTAAGTCAGAGAGAGCTAGAGGACGGCCAAGTAGGATGAGAAGGCAGTCGATGTAGGAGTCAAATTCAGAGGCCGGTTCTGGCCTGGGGGCATACCACACATTGCCGTGACAATGTGCACTTTTGTGCCCGATCTTTTGAGGGAAAAATAAGGATGTGCATTATACATGGGTAGTACTAATTCTGTATCTATATAAATGTTTTTAATTCTTTTATTTACGCTTAGGTGTTAAAAGTGTAACTCTAGAAAGCAGTAATGATATCCGTATGCAAAATAATACCCTGGAATTTGATAATCAGCTTTGTTGAGCTTACGACAAATTTTCAACGGAAGCAATTCAGGCCAACAATTCAACTAAATGAAAAGTAGAGCGACATACTGTTATCCGCAGACTAAGATAGGTGATGCCAACTGCTATCCACTTGATAAGACAGACGATGCCAAAAAACTGAATTAAAAAAATCGAAAGATTTTTTCCCTGAAAGTTTGTGCCAAAAATGTGGGTGCATATTATATATGGCAAAATACGGTGCACTCGGCAGTTACCTCTGTCTGGACAGCATTTCGTGAGACTAGATGAGGTCGCCACGGCAGTGGCTCATTTAATTCACTCCTATTCACTTGTCAACCCATTTACTTCACAAAGTCCTTAAACACCCACTCTATGCCGGCCGGTGTGCCAGCACGTGGGAAAGGAGGGATAAACAGAGCAGAGGCCCTGCCCTCCAGAGGCCCCAGTCCAGCAGAGCGGTCAGTCTCATCGCTTTATCGTGGCACGTGGTAAATGCCCCTCGCCGCTCGCACCGCCCGTGTCATTTAACAGGCTTGGCTCTGTGCGACTGCAGACTCTTTCCAGAGAAACTTATCCATCTTCAAAGCCTCAAGGACTGTCATACAAACAACTGATCATAAGCCTTTTCTTTTCTAGACCAGCCCTGATTTTAAATGGTAAAACGTCAGAAAGGGGCAGCACTGAACGTCCAGCTACATAGGAGTTAGCGCCTTGAACTAAAGCAGCTCCATGGCACCGGGGATTTTTGTCCTTTTGTTTATCACTATATTCCCGGGGCCCAGAACAGTCCTTAGCTCCCAGAATGTGATCAATAAATATCTGCCAAATGGATGAGTGACTTTGTAGGATTTTTATGTATATGCAAAGTATTTTAAAAGAAATAGATGACATATCTCGATCTGAGACTTTGGACATGTGGTTACAGACAGAAATGAGTCATTTTTCTAGCCATTTCTTTTTTTTTTTTTTAAGATTTTATTTATTTATTTTTAGAGAGAGGAGAAGGGAGGAAGAGAGGGAGAGTAACATTGATGTGTGGTTGCCTCTCACACACCTCCCGCTGGGGACCTGGCCTGCAGCCCAGGCATGTGCCCTGGCTGAGAATCGAACCAGCGACCCTGTGGTTTGCAGGCCGGCACTCAATCCACTGAGCCACACCAGCCAGGGTTTCTAGCCATTTCTTAACAGAAAATTGCTATGAGCCTAGTCCAACTCCTTGGGAGAAATGTCTTCTTAGACTGTAAGACTGACAGGGCTGTCCCAGCAGAAAGGCCTAAATATGCATTTCTTACAGCTTTGCTCCGAGGCCATTTGGGGCCTGTCAGATTGGCACAGCTGACTCTCGGCTAAGGGAGCTGATCAGTGCATGAACTGTCTCCTGCTGCAGGTCAGAGTGAATGTGAGAATATTTCTGGAAGGCAGTTCAACTACATCCAGGTGATATGGTTGGGTAACACTGAGGCAACCCCAGGAAGAAAAAACAGGGAAATAAAATTAGAACAGAGAAACAAACCTTTAAAGCAGGGGTGTCCAACCCGTGACTCACGGGTTGCATGCAGCCCGACACAAAATCGTAAATTTACTTAAAGCATTACTTTTATTACTAAGTTTTATTCTGTTTTATCACTTAGATATGTACATTTTCCATATTAGTGATCACAAACTTGGGACCTGCTCAACTATTTTAAAAGATATCAGAAGTGCCGCTGCATAATTAGGGTCACTACGTGAGGACGTTTTTGCTTATCTGTGGCAGCGGATATCATGAAAATTATATACAGACCTTTTTTTGGCTCATCAATTTCCATTAGTATATGTGTATTTAATGTGTGGCCCAGAGACACCAAAAGGTTGGACACCCCTGCTTTAAAGGGACTGAGGAGTCTCTGGGCCAAGATTTGATTTTAACACCAAAGCCTGGTTGAAGGTACTAACATACCCAAAGAAAGATTATGTAAATCAGAAAGAGGTTTATTTAGCTCTTCAAGCCTAATAGGAGGACCGAGCCATAGCGAGGACCCCGGCGCTGCTGTTACGTTCAAGCAGTTGGGTACCCAAGAGTCCACGCTTCTTAAGTGACGGACGTGGAGCCTAACACTAACCATTGCACAATTTTGCCAATAACTCTAGGCCAATAAATCTGAAAATTCTGTAGATAAATTCCTAGAAAAACACAAGTTATCAAAAGGTATGTAAGAAGAAACAGAAAATATGAACAATCTCTACCTACTTAACGAATCAACTCTATAAATAAAAACTGTCTCACAAAGCAAACCCCAATCTTAAATGGAGTAAAGCTGGTAAATTCTACCAAAGTCCATTTTCTCTCAGAAACATGAAAATGTTCCCAAAAATAAATCAGCAAATTGAATGTAACTCGTTTGTTGTATTTAGCCATATGTTAACAGGATAAGTTGAAACCAAGTTGAATTTATGAATACAAAGCTGGTTTAACATTAAACAGCAACAACAAACCAAACAAATCCAGAAAGTGTGGTGCAAACACAGACCAAAAGATCAGAATAGAAAGTCCAGAAACTGACCTGTAAATACATATAAGACGACCTGACTTACCACAAAGGCTCAACAAAAATTCAGCGAGGGAAATTTGTTTTATAATACATGAATATGGTTCATATGAACCGGACATTCATATGAAAAAATTATCAATCCTTAACTCACACCATACGCATAAATTAATTTAAAATGGATCATAGACCTACATGTGATAGGTAAAGCCACAAAGCTTCTAGGAAAACGGTAAAATCTTTACAACTTAGGATAGATTTCAAAAAAAGGTCTCAAAGAAGCACTGTCCATGGAATAAAAGATTGTTACACTGTACTTCATTAAAATGAAGAACTTTAGTTAATCACAACACATTGTTAAAGTCAACTAAAAGCTGGGAGAAGGTATTCAAAACACAAATATTCAACAAAAGACATCCATAACAAATAATTTCTACAAATCAATAAAAATAACGACCCAATTAAAAAATAAGCAAGACTTGAACAGCTGTTTCATAAAAGAGGCTAGCTAAAGGGTTAATAAATATATGAAGAGGTGTTCAATACTATGGCTCATCAGAAAAATGCAAATTAAAACCACAAAGAGATGCCATACGCACACGCCAGAGTGGCTATAGTTAAAAAAACTGACGAGATAAAGGGTTGGCATGTAGATAAACTGGACCTCCTCTGTGTCGTTGATGGGAGTGTAAATTCATAGAAATATTTTGGAAAACTGTTTGGAAGTAACGTTAAATATATGCTACTTATGTCCCAGCAATTCCATTCCTAGATACACACCGAAGAGAAAATCAGTCTATATGTTCACCAAAAGATATGTACAATTATTTGTATAAAGGTTTCTTCACGACAGTCAAAAATTATAACCAAATGTCCACCAGCAGGAGAGGGGACACGGTCGCCCAATGGAAGCCCGTACAGCGCTGGAGACGGCTGAATGACCACGCACAATAGTATGGATGAGTCCCATACACATAAAGACGTGCAAAAGGAGCCTGCGATTAACAACGACCTCAAATTGCTGCCACTCCTCCTGCCGAGAGATGAGGTCCATGTCCCCCCCTCCGTGAATCGGCAGTATCCTTGTGACCATCTTTGAACAGTGGAATGCTGCTTTAATGACACTGCATATTTTCCGAGCAATGGCTTTGCAGCTTTTGCTCATCTCCTTCCCAAAAGCCAGCAGCCCTGGCAAGAAGTCCAAGTACCTCGAGAAAGCCATGCTGCAGAGACACCCAAAGTTGCCATGTGTACCAGAGCAGTTGCACAGAGGACGAGGCATCAGACGTGTGACCTCCCAGCCTAGCCCAGTCGCTGGGTGTGTGCAGCTAGTGAGCGACCCCAGTTGATGCGAGGCAGAACAGGACCATACAGCCTAGTCCTGCCCAAAGTCCTGACTCAGAGAACTGAGTCAACAAAATGGTTATTGCTTTAAACCACGAAATTCTGATGTCGTTTGTTACAAAGTAATAGATAGGCTACAGAAACTGGCTCTTAAAGTAGGCTGTGATTACAAAAACCTAAAACATGTGCCCAGAACTAATCTTAACACCTCCTCTGTACAACATATCAGAAAATAATTTGAGCACACATCCCTAATACACAAATGTGTATTTTTATATAAATTATATACATGTAGGATTGTGCTAGTGATATTATAGGACACTCATAATATAAATATTACAATGATAACATAAATACTATGTCACGAGGCAAAAAACTTCCACGAGAGAAAAAGGAATCAAGATATGAAGATAGAAGGCCTCTCAAAGGTGACATTTGAGAGACATTAAAAGAAGTGGGGGACCCAGCCATGCAGATATTCGGGGGATTAGCACTCCAGACCTCAATGGTAAAGTGGTCCTTCATAAAGAAGGAGGTGTCGGAGGGCATGAGGTCAGAGAGGTGGTCGGGGCCAGGTCATGACTAAAGTCTTGTGGATTGTAGTAAGGACATCAGAGCTTATTCTCAGTGAGATCAAAAGCAGAGGAGTGACAGCAGCTGCCTCCTATTTTAAAAAGGGCTCCTCTGGGGTGTGGAGTGAGAGAGGGGAACAGGGTAATCATTAGGAGGCTCCTCCTAATCCAGGTGTGGGCTGCCATAGGCCGAGGGTGGTGACCCTGGTAAGTGGTCACCCTCAACGGTATACGCAACAAGCCCTCCCTGATGGACTGGCTGTGGGGTGTGAAAGAGAAGAGTTAAGGGCAACTGCCAAGGTTTGGGTCCGAACCTACGTAAGAACGCAGATGCCATTCACTGACATGGGAAAGACTCGTGTGGGCTCATGATAGACTTCGGAGGAAAAACTCCACAGTTCGGTTTGGGATGTGTTTAAATTAGCAGTGATGCGTAGTCGATAGCCAAGTGGAGAGGCTGCGCCTGCTGGTGAAGAGATGAGTTTGATACCCAGGGGAAAGGTAGCAGTTGGAGGTATAACTACGGGAGTCAAGAGTCCGAATAAGATCATCAAGGGTGTGAGTATAGAGGGAGAAACAAGGTCAGAAGACCACCCTGACCAGTGTGGCTCAGTTGGTTGGAGCATCATTCCATGAACAGAAAGGTCACAGGTTTGATTCCTGGTCAGGGCACATGCTTAGGTTACAGGTTTGGTCCCCTGTCGGGGTCCATTCAAGAGGCAACGGACTGATGTTTCTCTCCCTCTCTCTTTCCCTCCCTTCCCCTCTCTCTAAAAATCAGTAAGCATGTTCTCTGGTGAGGACTGAAAAGAAAGAAAGAAAAAGATCAGAGGACTAGGACCTGGGCACTCCGGCACAGGGAAGCAGGGACCACGAAGGAGAGAACAGACCGGGGGCCGACCAGGTTTGGAAACTGGGTCATCGGTGACTTCAACAAGAGTGGCTTCAGTGTTGGGAATGAAAGCCACACAGAGCAGGTTCAACAGAGAATGGTGGCAGAGTATGTGCAGACCACTCTTTTTAATTGTTTAATCCTTACCCGAGGATATGCATATTGATTTCCGAGAGAGACGCGCTGCGGCGCCTGCCTTCCCCTCCGCTGCTGCCTCTGCTGGCGCACTTCACCCGAGAAACTGTCGGCGGACTGATCCCAGCGCTGCTTCGTGATGGTAGTCAAAGCGGCCAGTTTTTCAATAGTTACAAGGGCAGAATTGTACCACAAAATATTGTTTTAATGAAAGAAATGATTTAGTGTCCAGAACATCTGCTCCCGGGTGCACCGCCCCATCCGTTGCCCCATCTGTGGCCCCACGGCAGCAGCTCTTGCTACATCCCGCGACTGAAACAGGGCCTAGGACTGCCCCGGGCCGGGACTTGTTAGAAGTATCTATGCTTTCTCCAGCTGGGCAGCAGACCGTCAAGTTACAAACCTTAATTTGTTCCGATACTTGTTTCCTCAAATTTTAGCATTTTATACACCTTCCAAAGTTTTAAAACAGTATTTGTAGTCTGTTATTTCAGCCATATTCATCACGGCACAATGGCAGAAAACAGGAATATAAAATGTAACACTAGGGAGTGATAAATGCTTTAATGCTGAATAGGTGTATAGGTGAAGCACACAGAATTTTTGCAGGGCCGTCAGGGAGCCGACCCAGGCAAGAATCTGGGGGAGCACATCCCAGGGAGAGCGAGGCGGCCCTGAGGCAGGGCCGCGGGGTGTGCGTGAGCAGCAAGAGGAAGCTCGTGTGGCCAGAGGGTCATGGTGAGAGGTAGTGACGGGTCCTCAAGGTTGAGCACTGGGCAAACCAAGTGCTGCAGGTCTCCTGGACCCAGAGGTGTGACGTGTGGCTAGGATACCATGCAGCCCACATCATGCAGCCCATGTGAGTCCACCTCCCGACCACCACCACTGGCTCCCACCACGGAGGAAGGGAGAAGGGATGCCTGGTGGCTGCCTTATGCTGCTCACTAACCCATGCCTGTCTGTGCAGATGACGGCTGGCACAGGATTTTGGCTCACGGAGAGCTGGGGAGAGCCTGGGGAACGAACACACAGGCACTGGGCAGGCGTGTGGGCTCCGCTGGAGGACAGGAGGGAGGCTGGTGGAAGGAAGGGCCTGAGCAGGCCGGGTGCAGCTCGCTCTCCTCACCATTCTCACAGAATTTCACTTCCATTTAGGGGCACCCGTTTGTTAAAGCCACCACAAGCCTCCCAGCCAAGGTCACTAACAACGCTGGTTTTCTTCGTGAAGTGAAAGCTAATGCACATCTAGCATTTTCTGAGCCAGGCATTATTCTAAACATGATAGCTCATCTGAGTATTATAATCATCAGCAGCCCCATTTTACAGACAAGAAAGCTGACACAAAGAGACGTCACCGAAAGCTGATGTAGTGGCTGAGGCGGGGTCAAAACCAAGTAGCCTGGCCATGAAGGCGCAGTGGTGGCTGCTCTGCCGTGACCTCCTCAGGAGGGGCTGGGCTCAACCTTGTTGAGTGAGGCACTTCGCAGGTTTCTGTGACTGAGACAGTAAGACACTGGTTATGTAAGCACCTCAGATGACACTGTAAGAATCAGAAAATGTTTGCATATAATTGCTCTTATTTCAAGCTAACAGACAATTCATTACCCAAAATATTGTTGTTACCAAGAGAAATTCTCTACTTTGAGTCTACAAGTTACCTAGTGGCTGCTGATTTAATGGAAAAGTTATTGAAGAGTTTGATTTCCCTCTATCAAATCACAGCTCCAATAGGGGCGTTTTTAATGAGTATATACCAAACAGCAGATCACACCAATAACTTCTGAAAACTAACAAATGACCTAGAAATTATTAGGCTGGTTTGATGAGTGCTCTGTGTGACAGCTTACATTATTTTGTAAGCAGTTTCATTTTATGGATAAATAGCTATACTTGGACTTATTTAGAAAACATAAGGGAATATATTTAAAATTTTTATTTATATAAAAATTTACACATGAATATATATTCTCCTACCAGTTGTTAAATGTGAGTATTTCAAATATTCCTTCTGAGGCCACGGTTAGGTATTTCAATTTAATTCTAGGTGTGTTGAGAAGTCACTGCAGGAGTTCGAACAGAGGAGTGACACGGTCTGTTATGCTTTGGAGCGTTACTCCGGTCTCTGTGTGGGTGGAGAGAGGACGACTGACTAATCGGGAGTCTGTTATGGGAATCTAGCCCAGGCACGGAGCCCTGGGGCGCGGGCCCCGTGAGACATAGACATGAGTACTCTGAAGGCGGAGCCAGCACTAGACTGGGAGTAGTGAGAGAAAGAGGAACCAAGAATGACAGAGTGCAGTGGGCTGCGCGGCCCTTCACTGAGATGGTTACGAGCAGGTTTGGAGGTAGAAATCAAGTTTGATATGTGTTAGAAATACGAAAGGAACCTGGCTGGTGTAGCTCAAGTAGGCTGAGCCTTAGGTGCTGTATTATTCTTTTGTGGCCAGGCCACGGGAATTCCAGGAATGTGGCCATCAGTCCTCCTGGCTGTGGTCACAATCGAGCTGGTCCCACTGCCTCCTCCAGAACCCCTGATGCCCAGGACAACTCAGCTAAACGTTTGGAAAAAGCCAAATATTTCAAGGAGGCCAACAGAGCAGAGACTCTGCATTCGGGAGAATGGGCTGAAATCCTGGCCCTAAAATTCACCTGGAAGATTTGTGACCTGGACAAGCCACTTCTCTGAGTCAGCTTTCCCATCTGCAGTACTGACACAACAGTGTTATCAAAACCCCTTCTGAGACTGTGCAAAGGCTCTGCCAAAGCTGTGCAAACTAAAAAGTGAGCTACAAATGCCACAAGAGTCATGAGGCTCAATATACATCACTCCCCCCATTTGTCTCACGAAATAGGCATAGCTCGAGAAGACATTTCTAAGGATACATCCCGGGGCCACTCCTCTCTGCGGCTTTCATTTTCATAACTAGACTTCTAAGTTGTTGTTGTTTTTTTTTAAAGATAAGAGCAAGTCTTGACTCCTTGTGAGAGCCCCCAAATATCATTACAGACATAAGTGTACCACTCCCAGATCATCAGCTGAAAGGGAAGACATTATAATTATTATTTAAAAGATTTTACTTATTTATTTTTAGACAGAGGAGAAGGGAGGAAGAGAGAGAGGTAGAGAAACATCAATGTGTGGTTGCCTCTCACAGGCCCCCTCCTAGGGTTCTGGCTGGCAACCCAGGCATGTGCCCTAACTGGGGATTGAACCGGTAACCCTTTGGTTTACAGGCCAGCACTCAATCCACTGAGCCACAGCAGCCACGGTGGGAAGAGAGACATTGCTGTTATCTTCAAAACTTTCTAGGAACCTATTAGATGCTAAACACAAAGCACAGGGATATTGCAGAAAGCAAGCACCATCTTTGACGCCTCTCACACATGAGACTTTTTCTTCCCTGGGTGCGCATTAACACTTCTGCTGGGGTTGGAGTGAATCGGGCACTTCCCGGATGCATGGGCCCTCTGTGTGCTCCAAGGCCGGCCTATAGCCCGGTCTGTCCATAACTGAAAGTCCAAGTGCCCTGCAGTTTGCAGAGTCCTGGAAATAAGGGTAAAGGAGTGGATACTCGCTGGGCACATAGTACGTTGGTTGGGCACTGGACCAGGTCATCTGGGCATTGAGCTGGGAAGTTATCATCTGCTCCTCACACAGGAAGCGACACAGAGGTTCAGGAGATCAGATCAGGTGATATGGCCAGCAAGAGGCAGAGGGGGAATCTTACCTCACTTCTGCCCACTCCAAAGAGCCTGCTGTCACCCTGATCAGCATGGCTCAGAGGGCTGAGCATCGTCCTGCAAAGCGAAAGATCACTGGTTTGATTCCTGGTCAGGGAACATGCCTGAGTTGCAGGCCAGTTTTATCAGGTATCTTAGTTTCCCCATTCCACTTTTTTCTTTTTTTTAAACTGTTGACACTATTACAGATGCCCCCAGCCCTCGCCCCTCCTTTGCCCACCATTCCACTTGCCAAAGAATTTTCCTAGCTTCTTACTATCCTGCGCGGGTTAGATTGTGAATTCCTTCCAAATGTTTGCTCTCATTTGTATTTTTCTAAATACATACAATGGAAAGTGTATCACTCTTTAATGAGAGTGAAATAAACTACAAATTCCTTAGCATGCCATTAAAGGCCCTCCACCGTCTGACATTAAACGTCTTTCTAGGCTCCTTGCAAAATCTTGGCTCGTCAGAGAGGTACAGGTTTGCCTCAAATAATTTCTCACCACTTCCTGAACCTGCACTGCATGTCCCTGTGCCCATACCTTCCCCCCAGCTATGTTCCTTGTCTGGAATTCCCTAATCACGTACCCTCACTTCCTACTGAAGCGCAGCCCATTCAAAATGAATGTGATAAAATATAAGTTAAAAGAAAAAGAAATTCAAAACTACATAGAGTAAATGATTTCAACTAGTCAAAGAATAAAATACAAAGAAAAACCTGGAAGGAACAATGTAAATAATTTGCAGTGGCAGGACCTGTGTGTTGGGACTATATATCTTCTACAGTGACCTGTTAATATGGTAAAAGGAGTAAAAAGGTGGTCTAGTTTTAATTTTCTGCACATATCTGTCCAATTTTTCCAACACCATTTATTGAATAAACTATCTTTAACCCATTGTATGTGTGGGTTTATTTCTGGGGTCTCTCTCCTGTTCCATTTCTACATAAGGGGACCCCCCCCCCAAAAAAGGAATTATCTTCCAGAGGGTGGACTCCTTGTACAATAGTACAGGTTTCCTCTGCCAGGTGAGTGTTCTAGGAACCCATCTGTATCAATGTACCAGCTGGCGATGTAAGAGATTGTGTGTGGCTGCAGTGAATTTTCTTTGACGGCTCTTTCAATGTGTTTGCCCATTTCATGATGGAGGCAGCTGGGAGATGAGGAAGGGGTCCCTCCAGGCTGTAGTTCCACCAGGCTGCATCGTGTAGGGAAGAAGTCGTTGTGCTTTTGCACCCTTGGGAGCAGTTAAAAAGGAAATGGAGGCCGGTGTGTCCAGCCCTCTCTTCTTAGCAGCTGTCATACCTCTACTGAGACTTGTGTGTGTTGATTTCATGGCCTAATTCTCACATGGCTTCACAGATGTGAACGCTGAGGCTCAGAGGAAGCCCAGGTGTCCCTGAAGCGCACCAGGCGAGCCCCAGGCCTGGGCCAGCCCTCCTTTACGGGAGCGTCTGGGCCAGGTGCGCTCTCAACACCTGCTGCCCGGATATCCACGCTGACAGTGCTCCGAGAAAGCCTCGGAGCTGGCCTCCCTCCCACATGGTTTCCCGAGCGACTGAGTCCCCTTTTCCTCATCTCCTCCTAAGAAACTAAGGTGTCAGGGATGGAGCTGAGGCTGTGTTTCAGGGGGACCCGCAAGGGCAATGTGCCATCTGGCTCCCCTCTTGGGTACAATGTACCTACCGCCTGCCCACACAGGCCACAACTCAGGTGAGGCCAGCACTAGGCGCTGCCCAGACCCCCATCCAGCCATTGACAGGAAAACGCAGAGGTTTTCTGAACCACCCACTGCCCAACACGCGGACTGCGCTGGAGGACAGGTGACCCTGCAGCAGAGCGGTGGTGAGGCAGAGACCCCCCCCCGCCCCCAGCCCTGGGCGCTCCCACCCCTGCGGCCCGGCCTTTGCTCAGAGAGGCCCCCACTGGCCAGCAGTTTGCCACATAGCCGGCTGGGCACGGTCACAAGCTATTTATGCCAGCCTTTCTTTCTCTTGAAGTGTCACCTCTTGACCCCATGGCAGAGAGTCCCCATTAGGGCAGATACCCAGAGACAAAGTGCCTTGTGACCTGAGGACACTGGGAAGCTGTGGCTGTGCAGGCCTGGGTGCTCCAGAGACAGGGCTACAGCCTGGATTCCCAGCCCGCCATGTGTGTCCCCGAGTCCCTGAACTGCTCTCCTCGGTGAAGACTTTGCTCAGGACCCTCCCGCATGACCCTCAGGGCAGCTGCAGCCTGGTTTCAGGGTTGCATCATCCAGTTTTTCCCTAAAGCGCTGGCTACAGGCTACACATCTATGGCACTTGTCTCTCTGGAAACTGATGAGCTCTCAGGTCCCACTACTCAGAGTGAGGTCCATGGCCCAGCAGCATGAGCATCACAGGGGAGCTGGCTGGCAGTGCAGACCCTCAGGCCCCACCCCAGACCCACAGCATCAGAACCTGCCCTCAACAGGAGTCCAGGTGACTCGTGGGTATTACAGTTTGAGAGGCAAGAATGTCATCTTCAGCAGTGGAACTAAGATGGCAAATGAACGGCAAGTGGTGCATGTGCTCACTGAGCCTCCTTATGCTGGGATCTGGGAAATCTGGGGGTGCTGGCCCAGTTCAGAACTTCCTGGTTCCGGTGGTCAGCCAGGCCTCCACACAGCCATGGCCAGGCTGACCAGCCAGTGCTGGGAGGGGAGACTGCAAAAACCCGTGGGGTATGTGAAGCCTCCCCATGGGACAGGATCTGCCCCAACACTCTGTCTGAGAGGGGGTTCTGGGAGGGGCTCCTGGCTCCTCTAGAGGTGGGGTCAGAGCCAGGGCTAGGACCAGGCACCCTGTCAGGCAGCCCCAGGGTGGGAAGAGCTCTGAGGGAGCCTCGCAGAGGTGGGGAGCAGGCAGCACTGGTACTGGTGGGTGGAGACAAGCACCAGGACCCCGGCTTCAGGGCCGGCTCAGGGAGTGGGAGATAGGCGAGGGCAGCACCCCTGGCTTCCCGCAACCCTCACCTGCACAGCTAGAGCAGGCAAGCTGAGAGAAGGGCCCAGGACTGCAGGGACCCGGAGGGCACTTCAGCGGGTGACTAGGGGAGGGCATTACCCACTCCCAACAGCAGGGGGCAGCAAGACAAGCTACAGAGACCAACTAGCTGCTCACTGGGCCTACAGCAGAAAGGCCAGAGCTGAGATGCGGGTGGGCTTCCCCTGCTGAGGGCTCTGGAAGGATTTTGGGGGTAGTAGCCTGATTTGGAAACAAGGCTGCCCAGAGTCCCTTCACAAAGCCCTGGGTACCTTGGTGTATCAGGGGCTGGATCTCCCTGCGTCAGGCCACCCTCCTGTCCCAATGGGCTCTGTCAGCGTTTGCTGAGTGACAGGACGGCTTGGTAAGGCCCCCCCACCCCCCCCACCCCGACCTGCAGAAGGGCCTCAAGCACTGCGTGCTTCTGCCCTCTGGTGGCCGTGGCAGGGAGGGCCTTCTCAGGCCTGGATGTCTGGATCCCTAAGGCCTCACGGGGCTGGTTTCTGAGCCGCTTAGGCCTGAATTATACAGCTTTCTGTCCCCTCCACTTGACCGACTGGGAGACCGAGGCCTGCAGGGGTGCCTAAGTTTTTGTGAGTCACACAGGCTTCAGAGCCTGAGGCTGGGTTCCTGGTACCCTGGACTCTGAGGCCTTGTCAATAGGGTGCCCAATTAACACTGAATTCCAGATAAACAATAATCCTTCCATATTCATGTGTTCCATGCAATGTTTTTTAGATTTACTGTCTCTGACAGCCCGACTTGTCATGCCATGGAGCTGAGCCTGCATAGGCCAGCCCCGGGGCCAGGGCACGTGAGCCCCTGGTGGAGCCACTCCTCCAACCCAAACACTTAGAGCCTCAGTCGGCTGCAGCCCCCTAAGCTAGGCCACTTGGAGGCCCCCAGGCCCACCTGCTCAGCCGTCACCACCAGGACCACTCTGAGGAAGGTCACCTGTCTCAGGCGCCACCTCAGCAACCCCTGTGGCCAGAAGCAGAGTTGTCCTGTCATGATCTGACATCACTGTCCCTGGAACTGTTTCTGGGAACCCCAAACAGAACTGGAGGGGAGTTGCTGTTGGGAGGTGACCAGGCAGCAGGCTGGCTAGCGGGGGGCTTCAGGAGGGTCCCACACACTACCTGCCCCCCGTTGGCCTGCAGCCACAAGCACACAGTGTACAAGCTGCCCGACCCCCAATGGACACAATTCCTGGTCCCCGCATAAGAAATGAACGAAAACTCAAACTCTAGGAGCTAAGATCACCAGGGCCGTCACAGCCCCAGGATGGGAGTCCCCTAGCTCCGCCAGAAGAAACACCAGGGTCAACTGACCACCAGAGGTTAAAGGGCTGGTGTGTGTGGACAGGGGACAGGAGGCACATCCTAGTGTGAGCCTGTCTGCAGTCCAGACCCTCTCCCTCTCTGAAGCAGCTTACAGAGCAGCCACTGTATATCTGAACCAAAAATAGACATGCAGGTTTTGACCAAAAAAATAAGATTTTTTCATTCATGAATTTATTTATTTAGGATGTCCTAACAAGGTGGAAGAAATCATATGTATTTACAGATTAACGAATCACTTTATTACAAAAATAAAATTTTGTAAAATCAGAGAAGAGCCCTTCACTCCAGAACTCATTCAACACGTGTGTGCTGTCCAGTCCTGTGGCCTCCCGTGCCTAGGTCTCGGGGGTGGGGCCTTCACGGGCCACCTTTCGGGCGCTGAGAGGGGCTGAGAGACAGACAGGTGAACAACGCTGTATTTTGGAAGATACCAAGAGCCACGAAGAAGACAGACTTAGGCAATGTGACTAGGTAGTGATATGGGCGACACAGGTTTTCTACTGCGGCCCTAACGAATGGCCTCAGGCGGCGTGGCCCACGCCACAAAGTGGTGGCCTGTGAAGGCCCGCACCAGCCGGGGCCTGGCAGAGGCTCTTTCAGTAACTGAGCCTCATGGGCAGCCAGCAGGTGGGGGCATGTGAAGGTGGGAACTGATGTACCCTGGGACATTTGCTGAGCTGCCCCGGGGCCTGGTGCTGGTAAAAGCCAGCCTTGGTGCATTGCTTGGACCTCACTGCGCTCACTCAGGCCCAGCAGAGGCAGCCACAAACTGTGGACTGCTTTGTAGCTCGAACCAGGTGGCCCAGAGCCAGTCACAGGAAGCATCTGGCATTGGCTGGCACCAAAGTCTGCCGCAAGAGGCCCCATGACCAACACACCTGGTGGCCAGCTTCAGACAACATCAGAGCTACATGCAATTAGCTTCACAAGCGGCCTATCCAAAGGGGGATCATGACAGGCGCCAGCTTTACTGAGGGAAATTCCACTCCGTGTGGTCAGCACCTGCACAGCAGCTCATACACTGTAGTCAGTGTTGAGCCTCACAGCCAGCCAGCCTGACGACCGACCCCGCACTCAAACAGGTCAACAGCAATCAAGACTCAACCACAACAGGAGAACCCACATAACCCCAACCAGGGCCATTCCTGGAGCACCCAGATCAGGTGATCAGTGAGATTGGGCCACTGGATCCCACAGGACACCTACTACATCAGACCACCCCATATCAGAACTGGGAGTCATGGCAGACCCACCTACTACATAGAAACAAACACAAAGAGGCAGCTAAAATGTTGAAACAAGAAAAATCTCAAATAAATAATCAAACTTTACACTAGAAAAAGAGGAACAAGGCCCAAAATGAGAAGAAAATAATAAAGATCAATGCATAAATAAACAAGAGTCTAAAAAACAAAACAAAACATCAATGAAACAAAAGCTAGTTCTTTGAAAAGATAAATAAGATTGGCAAATCTTTAACCCAACTCATCAAGAAAAAGAAAGTTAATAAAATAAAGTCAGATATGAAAATGAAGAAATAACAACTGACTAGACAGAAATACAATGGATTGTAAGAAAACATTACAAACAGTTATATGCCAACAATCTGAACAAGATAGCACATTTCTAGAAACGTACAATCTTCCAAAACTCGATCAGGAAGAAGCAGAAAATCCGAACAGACCAATTAAAATTAATGAAATTGAAGCAGTAATCAAAAAGCTCCCAAACAAAGTCCTGAACCAGATGGCTTCACAAGTGAATTCACCAAACATTGAAAAAGAACTAAGACCTGTGCTTCTCAAACTACTCTAAAAATTTCAAGAGGAGGAGGAGAGTCTCAAGCTCATTTTATGAGGCATTACTCTAATTCCAAAACCAGATAAAGGCACTACTAAGAAAATTATAGGCCAATATCCCTAAAGAACACAGACGTTAAAATCCTCAACAAAGTATTAGCAAGCAGCATCCAGCAGTACATTGCAAAAATCACACGTCATGATCAAGCAGGATTTATTCTGAGGATGCAAGGTTGGTACAGTATCCACAAATCAATAAACGTGATTAACCATACAAACACAATGAAGAAAAAAATCACATGATCATATCAATATACGTAGAAAAAGCATTTGAAACCTAGCGTCCATTTATAATAAAAACTTCCAGCAAAGTGGAAATAGAGGAAACATACCTCAACATAATAAAGACTATATATGACAAGCCTATAGCCAACACCATACTCAATAGGCAAAAACTAAAATTGTTCCCCTTAATATCAGGAACAAGACAGGGATGATCTCTTTCTCCACTCTTATTCAACACAGTGCTGAAAGTTCAGCAATCAGACAATAAATAAGTAATAAAAAGCATCCAAAAAAAGTAAAAAGAACTTTAAAAAAAGAAGAAAATAAAAAACATAATTATTTGAAGATTACATGATCCTGTATGTAGAGAACCCTAGAGATTCCACCAAAAAGCTACTAGAATTGATGAATTCATTAAAGTAGCAGGATACAGTCAGTATAAATATCCAGAAATCAGTTGCATTTTTATACACCAATAATGAACTATCAGAAGGAAAACCATGAAAAAAATCTCAATTACAATTGCATGGAAAAAAACCCTGGAAATAAATTTAACCAAGGATGTAAAAGACTTATACTTACAAAATTATAAGACGCTGAAGAAAGAAATTAAAGAAGATACAAATAAGTGGATGCATAGACAGTGTATATGAGTAGGAAAAATTAACATCATTAAAATGTCCATACTACCCCAAGCAATCCATAGATTCAATGCAATTCCTATCAAGATAACAATGGCGTAATTCACAGAACTAAAACAAATATTCCAAAAATTTATATGGAACCACAAAGGACCCAAAATAGCCACAGCAATCTCGAGAAAGAATCATACTACTTTATATCAAACTATATTTCAAGGCCATAGTACTCAAAACAGCAAGGCACTGGCAAGAAAACAGACACATAGATCAAGGGGACAGAAGAGAAAGCCCAGAAATAAGCCCACACATTTATGGTTAATTAATATTTGACAAAGGAAACAAGAACATATAGTGGGGTAAAGATAGTCTCGTCAATAAACGGTGTTGAAATATTGCACAGATACGTTGGGGGAAAAAAAGAAACCAGACCGCCTTCTTACACCATACACTAGAATAAACTCAAAACAAAGACTTAAATATTAGACTCAAACCACTGAAATCCTAGAAGACAACATAAGCGATAAAACTTCGGATATCTCTCACAGCAATGTTTTTTCTGATATATCTCCATGGGCAAGGGGGAAAAAAAGAAACAAATGATACTACATCAAACTAAAAAGTTTTTGCACAGAGAAGGAAACCATCAACAAAATGTAAAGACAACTCACTGAATGGGAGAACATATCTGCCAATGATACATCTGATAAGGGGTTACTATCCAAAATTTACAAAGAACTTTTAAAACTCAATACCAAAAAAAAAAACAATCCAATTAAAAAATGGGCAAAGGACCTGAATAGATACTTCTCCAAAGAGGACACACAGATGGCCAATAAGACACATGAAAAGATGCTCGATATAGTCAGAGAAGTGTAAATTAAAACCACAATGAGATATCACCTCACACCTGTCAGAACGGCTATCGTCAATAAATCAATAAACAACAAGTTGGCAAGGACGTGGGGAAAGGGGAGCCCTCGAGCACTGTTGATGGGAACACAGATTGGTGCAGCCACTGTGGAAAGCAATATGGATACCTCAAAAAATTAAAAATGGATCTGCTTTTTGATCAGGCGACCCCACTTTTGGGAATATATTCAAAGGAACCAAAAACATTAATTCAAAAGAACATAAGCTACCACTATGTTCACTGCAGCATTATTTACAATAGCCAAGATTTGTAAGCTGCCCAAGTGCCCGTCAATGGACAAAAAAGCTGTGGTACATTTACGTAATGGAATACCACCTGGCAGTAAAAAAAGAAGGAAATCTTACCTTTTGTGACAGCGTGGATAGGCCAGGTGAGTATGATGCTAAGTGAAGTAAGCCAGTCAAAGAAAGACAAGTACCATATGATTTCACTTATATGTGGAATCTAATGAACTAAATAAACTAACAAACAAAAATAGAAATAGACTCACAAATACAGAAAAAAAGACTGATAGCTGTCATAGGGGAGGAGTGTTGAGGGCAGCTGGGTGAAAAGGGGAAGGGATTAAGCAAACAAAAACAAACTCACAGACACAGACAAGAGTACAGCAATTACCAGAGGGAAAGAGGATCGCGGGAAGAAGAGGGTAAAGGGATAAATGCTGATGGAAGGGGACTTGACTTGGGGTGGTGAACATGCAATACAATATATAGGTGATGTATTATAGAACTGTACACATGAAACCTATATAATTTTATTAACCAATGTCACCCCAGTAGATTCAATTAAAAAAAAAAAAAAGGAAGGACACTGTGACACATGCTACCACCTGGATGGACCTTGAAGACATTACATTCAGTGAAATAGGTCAGTTACGACGAGACAAATGATGCCTCACCTCCTGAAGGCTGACAGCATTCACCATCTATTTTTACTCATAATTAAGTCTCTTGTGCTCTGGCTATAGAGACTAGAAACTTGAAAACCAATCAACCTGAAACAGTTAGCACAGCTAATCACTGTAACAGATAAGCCCCAAAGGGAAGAGCAACACCAACACAGCCGTTTGTGTCCTGCATACCTGCTCATGAAGTACACAGGTGTGTGAGCAGTCATTTGGGACTCCAGGAGCAAGGCTCTGCCACCCTGAATCATGATGTCCACAGCCACCCCTGGTCACCCCATTTCAGCCACAGCCTGGAGGACTCACACAGGGTCCACTCCCGGGTCAGCAGCTCCTGGTTACACATCCTCCAAGTGGGACGTCCCTAGGCGGCCGGCCGACCCTCTGCATTTCATCACATCCACACCCCTGCACCAGAGGACTGTGTACCTGTCCTGCCTCAGGGTCGGACTTCTTCCCCTCACAGGAGAGTTTCCTTGTGCCAATCTCAGGAGAGTTTTTCATTCTTACACTTGACCCAGTACTCAAACCAACCTTTGTTTTCACTGAACCGGACTGGACAGTGCATGTATTACTGAGTGTTTCCCTGTAATTTCTACTCATCTTTCCTCGTTGAGAGAGAAGAAATCCCTGCCCTCAGCACCTCGATGCTGTGCACTGCAGACCCCACTCAGGTCCACTCTGTTTCCTCTGTGGTGGGTGACTTCTCACGCTGCCTCTCCTTGGACCAGAGACCCCATACTTGCACCGTAACTTCTTGTCCCACTTTGAAGCAGCTGGTCATTTTTTCCTTCATGTTCCGCCTCTCCTGGACCCCATTTCCCACCCTCGAGCTCACAAGTCCGTGGGCACCTTCTCCAGGAACATCTCTTCTGAGCCCCCGAGTAGCATGCTCCTGTGTAACTGGTGTGGTCCGGCCACCCAGACGTCCCCCGACTCCATAGCATCAGAGCCCTGACACCGTGGACCCAGTTGTTTCATCCTTTGTACAAAGTGACGTGATGCTGGTGTGATCCCCCGTGTTTGTCATGTGTCCCAGAAGGTGGCCACCAGAAACTAAATCCTAGTGTGTCTACAACATGTCCCTGTACTGTGAGAACACTTCTGGCAAAAATCTCCATACTTCAGAGCTACTTGATAGACGCACTTCAAGCTGTAGGTAGACCCCAAAGATGAGCCGAATATCTTTACGGTGTCATATTAGGGACAGACACACCTGTATTTGTTTCACATTCGCACACGGACACTCTCAAGAGAGAACAATCATGTTCTGCCCTCCTCCCTACATCTCCGTTTCAGAGTTCTGGGACTGATTTGGTGTCTGCGTGGTCTCAGACACTTTGACCAGTGCATCCTCATTGTCTCTCTGAGTTGGCCCCAAAGACCTACAGACCTCTGTCACTGGAACTGAGCGGTTCACTCAGCAGACTCTGCAGTCCTTGCCACATGCCTGGCACTGTCCTGGGTGCCAGAGAATTGGCAGAGCTGTTCCCCATCGGGACCGCACAGCAAACGCACATGGTACGAGTGCACAGAACTACACACTCTCACGCACAGACGGGCCCAGAGAGAGCCAGGAAACCTGCCCAACACCGTGGTTTGTGTCAATGTTGAAACCCTAGTGATGAGATTTTTATAAGATATTATTGAGGGAAATTGGGTCAGAGAACATGTGCCCTCTCCACATTATTTCTTACAATGCGAATCCATAATTATATCAAAAAAGGTTAAAAAACAACAGGGGGACCCAGGTTTTCTTGTCTTGCCGCAGGCATTCTGGCCTAGTAGGTCCAGCTGGGGCTTGGGCTGAGTATAAGGAAGAGGTCAGAGTACCTGGTGGTTGGGTAGACCGAGGGCCATCACCCAGGGCACCGGCCTCCACAGCTCCCGTCTCCTCCTCCCAACACGGAGATCCCCATGCCTTGAATGAAGCTGCTGTCTCCAGCCCTCTGGCTTCACTAAACCATATCTTAAAGGTAAAAGATGGACCAGGAGGGCCATTCCCAGAACAGTGGGCCAAGGTCCTGGTGGCTGTCACAGGCATGGTGCCTATGAGTAGCGCTACTCAGGGCACATGACAATCAGATGGGAGGCTACTGAAATGTGTGCCTTTGTCTGCAGATCACAAAGATGGAGGCATAGGTACACATGCTTCACCTCTGCACACAACTACAGCAAAAATTACAACTAGAGTACAAAACAAATATCACCCGGATTTCTCAGAAAACTGAGCTGTATGGAAGAACGACAACCAAGGATGTAAAGAAGTTGCGGTCATCCAGATGGGTAGGCAGGGTGGAAATGTGGAGAGGCTCAGAGAGGTGTGGAGAGGCACGGGGAGGTGTGGAAAAAAAGCAGAACAGGCAGTCCCACTTCACATGAGGTGGATAAATTCGGGAGGGATACCTCAGGAGTGAGTGTTCCCAGCCCCAGACCAGACCACTCAGCCCAGGGTTCTGGTGCCAGGAAAAGATAAGTCACCATAACTGCTGGCTGTAAAAATCAGTGGGGGTTGGGACAGCAGAAGAAAAGGAAGGATTCTCAAGAGACTCCTCTTAAAGGGCTCACATTGGACTTAGAACTCACACAGGCCCCACCCTTCTGGGATTCAGCACCAGGGTAACAACTGGAACGGCACAAGTCGCATACGGGGAGAAGGGGAGTAAGTGAAGTAGCTGGCAACAGGGCGAGTCACAGGAGACAGTTACCTTCCAGGAAATCTCCAGAGGCCAGACAGTGACACTGTCCCCTCTCTCAGCCCTCCTCTATACAGAGCCACAAATACGTGAAATGGGTTGCCCTACCCTGATGACTACCTAAGGCTTTGCCCCACACAATTTAGAGGTGCCTTTTTACAATATGCCACGCTGCTAAGACAGGGAGTCAAAGCAGCTCTGCCTAACACACAAACACAGGAAGGCTGCCAAATTGAAGAGACAAAGAAATATGGCCCAAATGAAAGAGAAGAACTCCAGGAAAAGAACTAAATGAGATGGAGATAAACAACCTATCAGATGCCGAGTTCAAAACACTGGTGAGTAGGATGCTCAAAGAACTCATTGGTACTGCAACAGCATAAAAAAGATCCAGGAAGAAATGAAGGTTGCATCAAGTGAAACAAAGAGAAATTTACCAGGAAACAACAACAGAGGGGGTGAAGCTGAGAATCAAAATGATTTTGAACATAACAAAAAAGCATTCAATCAGAAAAGTAAGGAGAAAAAAGAATTCAAAAAAATGAGAATAGAATAAGGAGCCTCAGGACATCTCCAAGTGTGCCAACATCTGAATCACAGGGGTGCCAGAAGTAGAAGAAGAGCAAGAAATGGAAAACTTATTTGTAAAAATAATGAAAAAAATTCCCTAATTTGGTAAAGGAAATAGACATACAAGCCCAGGAAGCACAGAGTCCCAAACAAGATGAGCCCAAAGAGGCCCATGCCAAGACACATCATAATTAAAATGCCAAAGGTTAAAGATAAAGAGAGATTCTTAAAAGCAACAAGAGAAAAGCAGAGAGGTACCTAACAAAGGAGTTCCTATAAGACTGTCAGCTGATTTCTCAAAAGAAACTTTGCAGGCTAGAATGGACTGGCAGGAAGTATTCAAAATGATGAAAAGCAAGGACCTACAACCTAGATCACTCTATCCAGCAAAGGTATCATTTAGAGTTGAAGGGCAGATAAAGTGCTTCCCAGACAAGGTAAAACTAACAGAATTCATCATCACCAAGTCATTATTATATGAAATGTTAAAGAAAAGTATATAAAGAAAGATCAAAACTATGAACAACTAAAATAGCAATAAATTCACAACTATCAACAACTGAATCTAAAAAAGACAAACTAGGCAAACAAGCAGAAGAGGTACAGAATCACAGATACAGAGATCACTGGGAAGGTTATCAGCTGGGAGGGGGAAGGTGGAGAACAGGGGAAAAGGTGCAGGGATTAAGAAGTACAAATTGGTAGGTACAAAATAGACGGTGATGTTAAGAACAGTATAGGAAAGGGAGAAGCCAAAGAGCTTATATGTATGACCCATGGACATGAACTAGGGGGGACTGCTCGAGGGAATGGGGGTACCAGGTGGAGGATGGCAAAGTGGGAAAAACTGGGACAACTGTAATAGCACAGTCAATAAAATATATTATTTTAAAAACTGCAGACTGCAGCTGTAGAGACGAGACACTCTGTCAAAGTTAAGAGATGATTTATAATTTCTCTGTGAATACTTGGCAGAGAGGTGCTCAAAATTATGGTAGTAGTACTTTGTCTTCATATGCTCTCTCCTTCCAGAGATGGTTCTGATTTATCTTTCAACTTAGCTGTGAGAAGGGAAAAGTAATGCTGGCAGGTGAAATCAACGCACACCATAGGGCAGGGGGTTAAACGAAGATGAGAGACCGAGAGTGGCTCATCAAAACTTCATCATTTACTCAGTGGTCAAGCCAGGGAGACTCTCTTCATGGGGGTAATAAGGTCAAGCTATGGTGATGAACTTTTCAGTGTCTGAGCCCAGTGAAATCTACTTGTCCCTCGTGTCCCATGATGTGGGCCATGGTGCCACCGTGGCTCATCCTCTCCACACAGTGACTCAGGGACCCAGGACTTCTCAGCCCTGTGGCTCCACCATGCACCCTGGAGGCCCCTCTGCATTCAGCTGGTAATGACCACAAACCAACAACGGGTGGGACAGATGGACAGGCAGTGTCAGGACGGCCTGAGAGAGCCACTCCTGGCTGATGCCACCTCTAGGCAGACCTCAACTGCGTTGTGAGAGAGACTCAGAAATGCAGAACATAAATAAATCTTTTAAATTGTAAAAAAAGAAAAAGAAAAAGAAAAATGCAGAACAGCACGAACACTGTGTCTCAGAGCCAGGGACAGCATGCTTACCCTCCTGTCCCCATATCTGTGCGGCCAACTCCATCCATGTTCTTCAGGAAGACTATCCAAAGAGAAGAATAAAAGAAAAGTATGTCATACCAACCAACACAGCACTTCAAAGGCCTATGAGAAAAGGAGAACACGCTGCCCGCTTATTTCTAAAGAAAGTCTACTTGCTGTCCAGACTCACTTTCTTCCTTCCCTTTCTTGAAGAGAACACATTGTTCTGAACCCACCAACAAGGAGCCAGCAGCACAGCGCCCCCGCTCCCCGCCCCCCCACACCTCCACTGATGACAATCACGAGCTCGGGACAGAGTAGAAAAGCCATTATCTGCAGATTCTGGAAGGAAGCAGCCGTTGGCAGACTGAGGACAGAAGTTAGACCTGGATGAGTGACCAGCACAGCAGTGAGCCAAATGGTTCTCCCACCTTGATCCCAGCTTTGTCCCGAAGGTGGTGAGTCTCAGCACTGCTCCACAGGCAGGAGGGGAATGACACAGACAGGACTGGACAAGGGGCCTGTCCGAGCCAGAGTGGGGGGCTGCTGGGGACCCCTCCCTCTTCTCTCCTGGCCCTGCTCCTACTCTGAAGCTGCAGCCATGGCCAGGGTGGGAGCTCCTAAAATACCGAGGAAAATACATCTCTGGTGAGGACCTGGGAAAACGGGCCCCTGTGCTCTGCAATTTGGGGGGAATCCTGCTTATTTTTTCTCTTGCCAGTTTACCCTGAAAACCACCCGGTTATGTGAAGCTTCCTCACAGCGCACAGTGGGGAGAAAAATCTAAGGTTCTGAGAGAAACCAGAGCTTCTAGCTGGAGGACCGGGGAATGCAGCAGCGACCCCAGGAGATGTACTGACGGTGCTCGGCCTGCACGGGCTCCCCACCACGCTGGTGCTGACAGCGCCCCCACCGGTGCCGGGACAGACCTGTGTGAATGTCCTCGGGCTTAGCCAGCGGTCCCTCAACTTCTCTATAGAGCCTGGCTCAGTAAGGAAGAAGGGCAGCACACCCATCGCTAGCTCCATCTGAAGTCTGGAGGCAGGAAATAACTGAACGCGACTAGGCACAGAGGTCAAGTGGAAGAAGGGCAGAGCCCCAAAGCTGCAGCCTGCATGCAGACCTGCCCCGCCCGGATTTTAGCTCCGAGAGCAAGTTCATTTTTGCAAATCTATTTTTCTTTTTTGCGTTTTCGTTCTTTCCTGTTTCCTACGATAAAGACTCAATTTCTTGTCTGAAAGGTAAACAAGAGCAAGTGAAGGGCAGCTCCCCGGGCTCTGCATTGCTGGGGGAGGGAGGCGCTAATTCAGCAAGTGCACAGGCCCCGCCCGACCTCAGTACCCAGGGAGACCAGGCTCGGTTTTGTGCCCCTAACTGGGTGCACCTGGTGGGGTTGGCCTGTGCCTGCCAATGGTCCACCAATTCTCCCAGTTCTGATGGTAAATGTGAAGACACTGTGACCAAATCCATGCCTCTGCAATACATTCAAGGCATGGCACCCTGCTTTTAAGTCACGTGGGCTTCACCTTACTTGTCCACCATGCTGACCACTAGAGAGAGAGAGAGATTCTGTTCCAGTAACTTTGCAGGGAGGGTACGGGTATGGGTAACAGGCCTCCACAGGGAATTAATCGCCCCAAAAATTCTCCTCAAATGTCCCGCCTTCCATAATATGCAGGACGGTTTAGCGCTGACTAGGGAGTGAGAAATAACAGCTGTGCCTCCATGAGGTCCCTTCTCTGCCCTCACTCCCAGTTACCCTACTGTGTATTGTGGCTTGTTCTAAAGGCCAGCTCCCACGTCTGGAAGTGGACAGAAATAAAAGACAAAGAGAAGTGCGAAGGTCTTCGCCCTCTCCAGGAGCTCAGAGTAACTGAGATTCTGCTGGGGGAGAGACCAGAACTTTCTGCCTGGTCACTGTATTCCACTGTATTTGAGGCATTTAGAGTAACGCCTATGTAACCAGCTCATGAAAGCCTCTGACGTTTGCTCCCCTCTGCCCCACCTCTGCGACACTCCTACTGGATGCACCGGGTCACTTGATGAGAAAAAAACATTATTGGCCTACAGGGATAGGAAGTGCTAGACAAAATGACCTCAAATTAATAGAAAAATAAAACCACCCTCACAGATGCATCTTGGAAGTCGGCCCACATCTGACTACATACAGGTCTCACTTGAGAACATTTTAATGTTATTTTTTAGCAGCAGTTCCTTTGACTTAATCACCCTTACCCCAGCCTGCTGTAAAACAACCAGGGAAATGTGAACTGTCACCACCTTGGGGAACCTCTCTGATGATTTCGGAGTGGGAGCCCCAACTTGGTGAATTGCAGGGACAGGCAGGAGGCAGCCCCTCGCACAGGACAGTGGCGGGAGTGAGAAACTAAATGCTTTTCATTAACAGACCCTCCATCCAGCCCCATGCCATCCCGGTGCCCTTTCAGCACAGTCACTGAATTAAGCGGACTACAGCTTATTGTGCGGCATGAAGTGAGCAGAACTTCGCTCTGCAGTCTCCGCTCTGCAGATTTAGGGCTCTCCCTTGCTGGTTCCGAGGCAGCAAATCAGAATTCTTTCTCTTATAACAAGAATAAAATTAAGTTTATCCACAGAAGGAAAGAGAATACATTTAAATTCTGTCTTATAGGAAAAAAAGACAAGGGGGAAGGTACTGATTTATATATAAGAACAATTTACATTATGTAAGTGCTGGTTTTTTGGCTATAAGTGTAAAAGTGAGAGAGGAAACCCTTTGGCCACTGGAATGACTATGGGACACATGCTCGGCTGATAGAAATCTCAAGAGCGTTCACTCTCTTGTGTTCGGTTGCCCTGCACAAGCTCCTGATTTCACTGTTAGAAAGCAGATAAACATAAGTAATACTGACATTTTATTGAACTTAATTTATTTGCCTTGTCTGAGTCTTGGCCATAATCACCAAGTGCATTATCAGTGTCTTGCAGATGGAAGCAAGAGGAGCAAGGGTATACTTCTGACTAAGGAGGACTGAATTCTGATGTATTTCTGTTATTACAAAAGTAGCTGGGGTGTCTCCTGGGGTTGCTTACATAGGTCTAGTCTCTGATGTGTCTTTCTCCATCTCACACATTGCCGTCATTTCTCCTGCTCCATCCCTCTCTGATTTCCTCTCTAATCCTACAAAATCCACACAGACTGGACCATTTTCCTGCCATAAGTAGTACAATAGCCCTCTGTCTCCTCCAGTTTCTCCCTGGCAACCTGAACAGGTAATAACATTCTTCTGACCAATGTCCCATGCTTGGTATGTACACAATGACCCCTCTCTTGCCTCCTTGGTTGTCACAGACACACCTCAGCTTATCAATGTCACCTGTATCCTCCACCCTCTGGCTGCACCCTGCAACACAGCTCAGAACCCCTATTTTCTGCCCCAACACCTGTTTCCAGCTCCAGACTTTCCCAGGTGTCATCATTTGCCTCTTTGCCCATCAATCTCATTCACTCCTTTTAAAACACTTCGTAATTTACCCCATATTAATTCTACTTGGGATTGAACCAGCTGTTCACCAGTCTGCCTTTCTCATCTAGTTTCAAAAACAGAACAAAACAAAAACCAGAGCTATACAGTAAAGTGAAAACAAAAACAAAAACATTTTATTCAGGAGTAAAAGGAGAAAAGCGACAGTGGGACAAAACCAAGCTCAAGTCCGAGCACAGCTTGGGCAAGTGGGGACTTACAAAGAGGAGCAGGTGTTCAAAACAGACAGCTGGTTTAAAAACGAAGGCTGTTTATACAAATCTCAAATTTAAAAAAAATATATAGAAAGAGGCATTCCCTGCACCATCAGGAATATAGTATAACAGCTACTGAACCAGTGGTATCTTGGGGTGATTTACTGGTATACTGCTAAACTATTATCAATAGCGTAATAGCTACTTCCAAAAGATTACGACAGCACTTGGCTCATTCATTTCCCATGATGCTAGTTTTTCGATTTTCTGTCTCCCATACCTCATCCAAATTTATAGAGGCAACAGATAATGAAATATTTTTTGCAGATTGTTTTGATTGTAATCACCGTGAAGATGTCTTACATTTCCAAAGTGTGCCTAAATCCAAAATATTAGCTTTGGAAATTTGCCTCATCTACTACACCTTGAGAAATAAACATGAAACCAGCCACCTCTGTCTACTTCCTCCTATGACAGGCTGTTGCTAGTTGGTAAAGGCTCATCGGTACCCTGGAGGTGTCTTAGAGTCTCCAAGGCCCCGTGCTTGGTGTGTACACAATGACCCCTCTCGTGCCTCCTTGGTTGTCACAGACACACCTCAGTTTATCAATGTCACCTGTATCCGAGACCCCATCAACTTCCTCCACCCTCTGGCTGCACCCTGTAGCACTGCTCAGAACCCCTATTTTCTGCCCCAACACCTGTTTCCAGCTCCAAAAAGGTTGAACAAACGGTGTTCAACCTTTTGGTGTCTCTGGGCCACACTGGAAGGAGAGTTGTCTTGGGCCAAACATTAAACACACAAACACTAACGAAAACTGATGAGCAAAAAAAAGATGTTAAGTATATTTACGATTTTGTGTTGGGCAGCATTCATAGCTATCCTGGGCTGTGGCCACGGGTTAGTCACCCCTGTCTTAGACCTTTCATCGGTGATCTTTATAAAACTTTTGAAATACTTTATTTCAAGATATAATTCAGCTGCTTATTCTACAGCAAAAGACATTCCCAAATAAATATCTAACCTACTCATCCAAAACAACAGTACACTTAAACAAAATGATCCTCAGGAAATAGTTATAAAACTAGGAGGAGTACCGCTCTTCCCGGGATTTACTAATCTTTAAATATACTGATTTGGTTGGGTGCAATTTTTTTTTTTAAATAACTTTTTTAAACTTTGGATTAATTTTATATTTACAGAAAAGTTGCCAAGAAAATTCAGAACTATCTCTCACCGTGTCCCCAAATGTTAACGTCTTATCTTACCACCTTAGGTTTGTCAAAATATTTCTTTAATCACAAACTCCAAAAGGCACGTTAACCATGGCTGGTGTAGCTCAGCGGCTTGAGTGCCGGCCTGCGAACTAAAGGGTCGCCAGTTTGATTCCCAGCTGGGGCAACATGCCCATGCCGGGGTTGCAGGCCAGGTCTCCAGTAGGGGGCGTATGAGATGCAACCACACATTGATGTTTCTCTCTTTCTCCCTCCCTTCCCCTCTCTAAAAATAAATAAATAAAATCTTTAAAATTTTTAAAAAGACATTATTAGTCCAGTACTTTCAAAAGTATCACCCTGATTTCGACGTTTAATCTTCTTGATATTTTCTGAACACGTTTAATTACAGTAGTTGTAATTACCATCAATGATGCAAGTGGCACAGTAACTCCTACAGCGATTTTCTCACTCGCACAGCCAGCCAGGGGAAAGAAAATGCCAGGACGCCTCAGCACGTCAACTTTTCCCTGGATTTCTGCTTCACCGGTGGGGGCACTGCCCGGGGGAGAAAAGGTGCTGCCAAACTTCTTCCGCGCACTCGGGTCAGCAGGGAACAGACAAGGGGGCGCGCCCGAGAGGTGTTCCCCCAGACTAGGAAGCTGGGGCGAGAGAGAGGGACTCTACGGAGTCCACTCCCTAAAGCAAGTGTCCCCCAGGAAGCTGCGGCAGAACAAAGGCAGGAGGGTGAGGGGGCAGTGAGCCTAAGGGGCAGAAGAGAAAGCAGACAAGGCGCACGACCTCCTGATCCCCTTGCCACACCACGCGCGGCCAATCCTCGCACTCCGACAGACCTCTCCTGCCACTCGCTGCCGGCGCTCCACTCACTTGTCACCCCCGTCACTTGTCGTACTCCTGTGTTACCTCGCTTGCTCGCCGCTGCCGGGTCGCGAAACTGAACTTCCGAGTTGAAACAGCATGCCCCAACCGGAGGGGGAAGCGACGGAAACGAGTCCGGAGCGCATTCCTCCATGCGTTGGTTCGCTTTTCTCGCTCTGAACGGACACCACGACGGGAGCGTGCGCCCGTGGAGCCCGGGCTAGGCCGCCCATTGGCTGGCAACACGCCCGCTCAGGGCGGGGCCTCGGGGCCGGGGCCGACAGCGCCGCCTGATTGGCGGGGGGGCGGGCCGCTGGGTGTGTGCACTGGGACCTAGCCGCGTGGTTGGTAGTTGCGTGGGTGTGGCGCGCCCTGCGTTGTAGCCTCCCGCCCTTCCCGACTCACGTGGTCGCGCTGCTTCTGGCGCCCACTTGCCGCCCTTCGGGGGCCCCCACGTGCCCACCACAGGGCGGTCAGGCGCTGTGTCCACTCCGCCCCGCCGTAGAGCCCACAGCCATCCGTCTGCCAGACGGGGCCCTACCTTGGCGCAGCCTTCCCGGGCACTCGGTGCCCTTTGTTGCCCACCCACCCTCGCCCTCCCATGCTGGGTGATGGAGCCTCCCCACTAGCAGCTGCTGCGCGCAGCTCTCCTGCCAGGGGTACCTTCCGCCTGGAGTGTCTGAAGCGCCCCCGACCCTCTCCTGCCCTCTGTGACCTCTCAGTCTGACCCTGTTCACTTCTTATGAGGCCTCTGGCTTTTGCCTGAGAAAGCTCAGATGTCACTCTCCTTGCCTTGCTCACCTTGGATGTCGAGCTTTCCAACCTCTTGCTCAGCCATCTCATATTGTCCACTATGTGACAGCCACTGGACAACTACTACAGTCACCTAACTGGTGCTAACCCTCCAGGTTGAGGGCAGCGTGGTTCCCTGCAGTATGGCTGCATCAGTCACACCTGAGCAGCCTTGTCTCAAGGGCCTGCCCCTAACCCCTCCTCAGGACCACAGCTGGCTGCTGGGCCTACCAGTCTCCCACCTGCGTAAGCTCTGCCTACCCCTTAGCCCTCAGAACCCCCATCTGGGCTTCAGCTCCCCTACCCTGTGTTCCCCTCCCCTCCAGCGCTGCTTCCTCAGGCTCAGCCTCTCCTGCCCCCCTCTGCTCCTTCCAGCAGCCCTAGTGCAGTCTCACTCGTAGCACCAGGCTCCATTCATTTCCACCCCTACCCCAGGCCCCAGTGTCCTTCTGTGGGTAAGACCCTTGTTATCCAGGGCCTGCCCATTTATTCAACAAATAGTTAAGGAGAGACCGACTATACGCCCAGCACTGCTTCAACAGTAGGAGCACCGCACCGGGTAGAAGGTACCCCACCAATTTTCTTCCACACACTTGGGCCACCAGGGACCAGAAAAGGGGGCACATGGGAGAGGGGTTCCCCCTGACTAGGAAGCTGAGGTGGGAGATAAGTGCTGGGGGTAAGCTAGTGGACAGAACCAATGAAATCTTTCCCTGCCTTCCTCCAGCATCCTACTGGAAGTAACAGACCACTTAAAAAAAAAAAGTAAATTGCATGGTATGTTAGAAAGTGGCAAATTCTGTGGGAGAAAAGTAGAGGGGAGCAGGTAGCTGGGGTGGTCAGCATGGAATGGAGTTGGGGTTAGAAGACTTGAGGAAGAGAGGCCTTCAAGGAGGTGGGGGAGCCAGGCAGAGGCACAGCCTTGCAGGAGGTAGGGACAGTGAGGAGGAGACCAGTATGGCTGGAGGGGGGCAAAGCAGGAGGACAGAGGATGTGTAGGCCTTGGCATGGACTTCGGTTTTTACTGAGTGAGGTGGGGAAGCATTGGAGGGTTTGGATTCAGGCAGTGAGGTTGATCTCAAGTAATGAGATCATGTCTCAAGTAATCTGGCTGCTGGGTGGTGGGAGAACAAATGCTGGAGCAGGGAGACCAGGCCAAAGATAATCCGTCACTTGGCCTCGGGTGGTAAAATGGAATGGTGAGCAGCAGTCGAACTTTGGATCTATTCTGAAGGTAGAACCAACAAGATATCCTGAAAGTTGGATGAGGATTGTGAGAAAAACAAGACAGCCCAGGACAAGTATAAGGTTTTCAGCTGAAAACTGGAAGGAATGATTTGCCATCATTGAGATGGGGAAGACTGCCCCCATAGGTCTAGGGATGGTCAGGAGTCCCACTCTGGACATAAGTTCAAGATTTTTATTAGAGATCCAAGTGGATGTATCAGTAGACAGTTGAATATGAGTCTGGAGCCCAGGGGAGACATCAGCACAGAAAGTGTATTGAAAGCCTGGAGACAGGATGAATCTCCACCACAGTGAGGGAAGACAGAACAGACTAACACCTCCAACACAGAGAGGCTGGACGAGGAGGATCCAGCAGAGGAGATGGAAAGGGAGACTCACGGATGGAGGAGAAAAATGGAAGCACGGAAGCTGGGAGAAGAAGACAGGAGGAAGGTGTGGTCAGCAGGTCACATGCTGCCCAGAGGTCAACTAAGATGAGGATTTAGCAACATGGAGGCCACTGAAGCCGTTATTCAGCTTCAGCTGTTCCCCATCTAACCCCGACAGCTTCCTGCTCCCTGATCTCCAGGCGCCTTGGGAACTAAATCAGCAACCACAGACACTTCTCACTGCCCCTTCCTGCCATTTTCAGTTTCCACCCCTAAGCCTGCGTACAATGCTGGAGCATAGAGGCTGTTTTTTTAATTCACTGGAGGTTTTTTGTTTAAATAAGTTATATTTTTAAATGACCTATTTTAAGAGAAATATTAAGTAAATAATAGTACAAGTGACCCGCAGATACGGTGCCAATCATCAGAGTTGTGCTGCCGAAGTGACTCAAGCTGGGAAACAATGTTCTTTCCCTCTTCTTCCTCTAACTCATCTCTAGATGCGGCCAGAGTAACCTTTCTAAATCACAAATTTTAGATAATGTCAGCCTATTACACTCAAGATAAATTTCAAACTCCTTAGTAGGGCCCGTAAATGAACAGCTCAATCTGCCGTTTTGCAATTACGTGGCTTCCAGAGCTCCTCAGGGCTAAGAAGCTCCCCGCCCCCCGTCCCCTGCTCCTCCTCTTCCTGCTCCTCAAGCTCCATCCAACCTTCCAGACTCTGCTGGCATCCCCAGGACCCTCGAGGCTGGCCTAAGTGTCCTGTGCATACTGACAGTACCTTCCACATCACCCCATTACCACCTTTATCACGTCCTATTGGCGACACACGATTTTGTTTGTGTCTGTCTCCAATTATAGTGGGAACTTTCCAAGCAAGGGCAGGGATGTAGAGAGCAGGACCTGAAGCCGTGTTTCCAGTATGTGCACTAGAGCCTGGTTCAAGAAGGAAAGAAACTACCTGTCATGTCTGGCAGGGTGGAGTGTCCAAGGACCTGAACAGACACATCTGCAGAGATGGAGTACCCCAGGATAAGCCCACCAGGAATTTTCCTGCGACTCATCAAGACATGTATGGAGAGACTCAGAAGGGTTGAAGTACATGACCCTCAAAGATACAAGAAGTGGGGACCTGAGACCACTGCTGAGACAGCTGAGCTCCGCACACCAAGGTGCTATTCCATGCTGTGCTGGTCTCCTGACAGCCATGCTGCCAGAGGTTCTGCCCTCCTAGACTGAGGACTTCGTTTGCCCTGCTACCGACCCAGCTCCAGAGCTTCAGCCCTGTAAGAAAGACATCGACAGCTCCCCTGCCTACTGTGCTGTCTCCCAGACTCGTAGACTATAACTCTAGGACTCCAGTTCACTGTCCCCCAATCCTCTTGCATGATATTATTACTGATTGTTTCTGAGTGATTAGTATTGTTATTAGGTTAGTATAGATTTGGATTGAGTCTGCATTAATAAAAACTGAGTGAATCTACGTTAATAAAAGCCTAGAGAATAGCATAGTCACCTGTATTGGCTCCCTGTTATTCCTCCATGCAGTGTCACTTGTAGGGCCGGTGGTCATATAAGTGGTTCAGCGATTTTGGATTTTAAGGCCCAGATGACTCAAGTGGGAATTGCAGGCTGGCTTATAGGAAAGACTATATCGCTTTCATGTTAAGATCTCAGCCTCCTAGCCCTGGCTGGTATGGCTCAGTGGATTTAGTGCCAGACGGCAAACCACGGGGTCGCCAGTCCAGTTCCATTGGGGCACATCCCTGGGTCGCTGGCCGGGTCCCCAATAGGAGGCACTCAAGAGGTGGCCACACATTGATGTTTCTGTCCCTCTTTTTCTCCCTCCCTTCCCATCTCTAAAGATGAATACATAAAATCTTTAAACAAATATCTCAGACTCCTGGGACTCCTGGTGCGCACACAGAAAATACCCAGCACGTGTATGTTGAGCGGGCATGTTCCTCTATGGGCATCTGTTCTACCTCTATCTCCTCCCTTCCGTTAACATATCTGGCGGTGATTTAAATGACCTTCCTGGAACAGAAGACTAAGTACCTCATGCGTCAGTCCCAGGACCTAATACACAGTAGACACAAAATGAACATGGGATGAATGAATAAATATCAAACCATAAATTCAAAGACAAGGCTACAAAGGCTCGAGGTTATTATATTGCAGTGGAAACGGGGTCCTTTGTTACCGGACAGGGACGGGCCTGGAGCAGGTCTGGCTCAGGCTGGACTGTAGTGTGTGGGTTTTGACTTTGCAGAGGAAAGATTTCACAGCACAAATCCAGGTAATTTTTAGAGTATGCTTATTAAAGCTGGTGATAGTGAAACAAGGAAGGACTTAGGGTAGAAGTAGTACCAGGAGAGAACCTGGGTAGTAGTCTGCATTGACTCCCTACAAATGTTATAAGAAAAAAGTGAGCCAATTGTTTGAAATCAACTTCCAGTCAAGATGGCAGTGAAGGCAGACATGGCTCGCCTCTCCGCACAACCACATCAAAATTATAACTAAAATACGGAACAACCATCACTCAGAACCATCAAAAATCGAGTCGAATGAAGTCTGACAACCACGGAATTAAAGAAACTACATCCATCCAGACTGGTAGGAGGGGCACAGGCATAGAATGGGTTGGTCTCTCATCCACATGTGGTAGATGAAAATTCGGGAGGGTTATCTCAGGAGCAAGCAGGCCCAGCCCCACACCAGGCTCCCCAGCACAGGGTTCCAGTGCTAGGAAGATAAGTCCCCACACTTCTGGATGCAAAAACCAGAAGGGATTGAGTCAGTGGAAGAAGCTTCTGGAGCCGCAAGAACCACACACAGACTCACCTACTCAGACTCACCCCTTTGATCTCCAGCACTAGGGCAGCAGTTTGAAAGGCACCAGTAGTACTCAGGGACAAACTGAAGTGTCTGGCATCGACGTGAGCAGAGGCAATAGTCCCTTTTCAAAACCCTTCCCCAACAGAGCTGGCAAGCTGGTGCCATATCTGAGCCTCCAACGACCTGGCTAACACCGTTTGACCTACGTTGGAGATCCCCAGAGACTCCGCCCCACTCAGCTTACAGGCTCACCCAAGCTGCTTTTCCATATGAATGGCTGGTCTTGGCTCATGCTTCACAACTTCTACTAAGTCCTATCAAACAAGTAATAGCTGTCCTCAGTGATCCCCAGGCCCCATACTAGCAGTAGTCAGCCTAGATTCACAGCTTGGCTTCGCCTAGGAATCTCCAAGCCCAGCACAAGTAGCAGCCTTCGCAGATTGCTTTACAGCTCAGGCGGGGTGGCTCTGGGCAGAACATAGGTGGGAGTTGACCTTGGCCTATACCACCTGGGAAACCCCAGGGCCAGCACACCCAGTGGACACCTATAGGCCACATCAGAACACCATCACCCTGCCCCCGCACAGCTGATCCTCCATGGAGGGCAGAGGTTGGTAGTAAGTCATCGCAGCCAATCCTTGCAGCTGATTGGCCTGAGTAAATCCCTCTCATTGGCCTGTCAATAGCAACCAAGGCTCAACAACAAGAGGAAGGTGTACTCAGCCCACACAAAGGGTACATTTCAAGTACCCAGCTTGGGTGATAGGGGAGGCTGTGCCACTGGACCCTACAGGACACCTGCTATGTTAGGCCACACTACCAAGACATGGTGTCAAAGCAGCTCTACCTAATACATAGAAACAAACATAGGGAGGCTGCGAAAATGAGACATGGCCCAAGTGAAAAAACAGATTAAAACTCCAGAAAAGAGCTAAACAAAACAGAGATAAGCAATCTATCACATGCAGAGTTCAATACACTGGTTAAAAGCTTACTCAAAGAACTTGGTGAGGACCTCAACAGCATAAAAAAGATCCAGTCAGAAACATAGGTATACTAATTGAAATAAACAACAATTTACAGGAAAACGAAAGTAGAGTGGATTAAGCCAAGTATCAAATTTGTGATATGGAACATAAGGAATCAAAACACAACCAATCAGAACAGAAAGAAAAAATAATCCAAAAATATGAGAACAGTATAAGCAGCCTCTGGGACTACTTCAAACAGTCCAACATTTGCATCATTAAGGGTGCCAGAAGAAGAGAAAGAGCAAGAAATTTGAAATCTATCTGAAAAAATAATGAAAGAAAACTCTAATTTGGTGAAGGAAATAGACATGCAAGTCCAGGAAGCACAGAGAGTCCCAAAGAAGATGAGCCCAAAGAGGCCTGTGCCAAGACACATCATAATTAAAATGCCAAAGGTTAAAGATAAAGAAGGAATCTTCAAAGCAGCAAAAGAAAAGAAGTTAGTTACCTACAGGGGAGTTTCCATAAAATTGTCAGCTGATTTCTCAAAAGAAACTTTGCAGGTTAAAAGGGATTGGCAAGAAATATTCAAAGTGATGAAAAGCAGGGACCTACAGCCAATATAGCTCTACCCAGCAAAGCTATCATTTAGAATCAAAGGAAAGATAAAGAGCTTCCCAGACAAGAAAATACTAAAGGAGTTCATCATCACCAAATCATTATTATATGAATCTTTAAAGGGACTTATTTAAGAAAAAGAAGATCAAAACTATGAACAATAATGGCAAAAAATACATATCTATCAACAATTGAATCTAAAAGACAAACTAAGCAAATAAGAATAACAGAGACAGAATCATAGATACACAGGGTGTTTTGATGGTTGCCAGGTGGGATGGGGGTGTGGGAGAATGAGTGAATAGGTGAGGGGATTAAGAAGTACAAATAGGTAGTTACAGAATAGCCATGGGGAGGTAGAGTATAGAATAGGAAACACATATGCATGAACCATGGGCATGAACAATGGTGGGGCGCTGCCTGAGGGAGTGGGGTGTGCTGGGTGGAGGGCAGCAAAGGGGGGAAAATCAGGACAACTGTAATAGCATAATCAATAAAATATATAATTTTGTAAAAATTTCTGTATCTCAATATCATGGGGCATCTATAACTTACGTTTCAAAAAAATTTTTAGTTGGGTGGGTGCATTTTTTTTTTTTTAATGCTCATCTGAGGACATGCTCATTGGTTTTAGAGAAGGAGGAAAGGAGGGAGAGGCAGGGAGAGGCAGGGAGAGAAACATCCATTGGTTGCCTCTCCTTTGTGCCCAGACTGGGGACCTAACCTGCAACCTAGGCATGTGCTCTGACCAAGAACGGAACCCACAAACTTTCAGTTTATGGGAAGATGCTCCAACCAGCTGAGTCACAATGGCCAGGGTTGCACTGTTTTTAATGTCACTTTCCCTGTTGATTTAGTCACACAGCCCCTTGCTTGCAGCCTCTGGAGCCCACTGAGGACATGCCTGATTTTTTCCTCCATCTCCAAATTCCCACCTTGGTTCTACTCCCAACAGTTTATCACAGCTAAAGGGCACCAGCCTCATCAAAGCCCTGCACAGGATAAGATACTACCTTTGTCCTGAAATGTGGAAAATTTTCCACATCTGCTTTAGTTAAATTTTACTCTCCTAAATGCTTTTTTTTTTTTTAAAGATATCAAATCAATAACCCAACCTTCCACCTTAAGACACCAGAAAAGAGAAGCAGAGCACACTAACCCTAAGTCAAGCAGGAGGGAAGAATAATAAAGATCAGAGCAGAAATTAATGAAATAGAGGATAGAAAAACAACAGAAAATTAACAAAATCCAAAGTTGTTTCCTTGAAAAGACTTAAGAAATTGACAAGCCCTTAGCTAGAATAACCAAGACAAAAAGGGAGAAGGCTCAGAACTACCAGAATCAGAAATAGAAGAGGGAGGCCCTGACTGGGTAGCTCAGCTGGTTAGAACTTCATCCTGATACACTAAAGTTGTGGGTTCGATTCCCCAGTTTAGGGCACATACAAGAATCAACCAATGAATGCATAAAAAAGTGGAACAACAAATCGATATTTCTCTTTCCCTCTCTCTTTTTCTTCCTAAAAAAATATAGGAGGGAGATGGGTGGAGGTGGAAGAGGGTATAAAGGGAATAAATAATAATAGAAAAAAATACAAACAACAACAAAAGATAAATAAAATGTTTTTTGTTTTTTGTTTTAAAAAGAAGAAATGGAAAACAGAACATTATTACTAACCTTACAGGAATAAAATCTTATCTCCTCCAATGACCAGGGTATAATCGCAGGCAGGTTACCTGCCTCCATTTCCTCTACTCTTCAAAAGATATCATTTTTCTCAAATGTTTATGAAGAATAAACTAAAGAATTTATGTCAAGTACCTAGTCAAGCTCAATTAATTATTGCCACTCCCCCAGCTGCTTTTCCTCCCCCTCCTCATCCAGTCCTTCAGCCCATCTGTTTTGTTGGCTCTACCTTCGAAATATAAGCTACTGCTTCTGCGCCTTGTCCAACCCCATCCCGTGTTAGTCCAAGTCACCATTCTCTCTCCCTGCCTTAGGGCATGGCCTCCTAACTGAGGCTACGCCTGCCTCCTCCCATTGTCTGTTCTCTACAAAACCACCATTGCATGTTTTTAAAACTTAACAATAATGCTTCTGTCTCCGCTCTCTTGCATGTGGGATAAAATACATGTGCTCCGCCTGTAGCCTACCAGCCCTACATAAACTGGCCCCACACACCTCTCTCCCCTTCACCTGCAGGGACCCAGCCACGCTATTCTTGTTATTCCCCAAACTCGCCCAACTTGTTTTTGTCTCAGGGTCTTGGTTCTTGGTATTTCCTCTGCCCAAAGCAACCCACCCTCTAAAGATCCACACATGGCTGGGGTTTCCAGTTCATTAGGGTGTCTACTCAATGTCACCCCCTGAGATAGTGCTCCTCTGACCAACTTACCTACAGTAGCTCAGACTTTCACTTTCTAGGCTGGTACTCTGCTTTATTTTTCTTCCTAGTACTTATCATGATCTGACATTATCTGTTTATTGCCTATCTGCTTTCGCTGGAATGTGCTCAGAATGTGCTTTCAGTGAGGCAAGGTCTTTGCTTTCTCCAGTGCCCAGATCAGAGCCCGGCACACAGAATGTGCTCAACAAATATCTGTTGAAACGGTAGTGAAAGCTTGGCAGTAGGACCCATAGAAAAACAGAACTTTGCATTTGGTCTAGGATAAAGATGGCATCTCAAACTAGAGGGAGAAAGGCAGACGAGTCAGCACCAGGTGTCGGGACCACTGGGAAGCCCTGTCAGGGAACAAAAGCAACGGTGGATTTATCCAGGCATGTAAACTGGGCTCCCTCTTGAAACCCCACTTTCAAAATCTATAAACCCACAAGAGAGAGGAGCATGGGTGAGGATAATGACAAAATTTTTGAGGGTAGAAAGTAAATAGACAAGTACTATCTGTTGCACAGCAAAGCCAAACAGGCAATAAGAAAAGGTGAAAATTTAACCTGTTTTATACCACAGAATTCTTAAAAGGCTCAGAAATTATTGGTACCACTAGAAGGGGGCACGAAGGTGAGGTGGGGGGACTGCTATAGGAAGAAAGATTAGTAGAGGAGGGTTAAAAAGAAGCAAAATAAAAACAGAAGAATCCTAGCTCTTCCCCTCCACCAGCAGACCCCCGTAGCAGATCAGAAATTTACTTTTAGGAGAGTGTAGAAGGCCCCTGGTCAGGTGGACACTAGACACAGAAGGCAGAGAAGATACCAACAACAGAGGGATTTAATGAAAGTTCGTAGACTGACTGTTGAAGACACCCAGGCCCTTGGCCCTGTTCCGGCGTCCACTCTGGGAACACCGCCAGAGGGGTGCAGAGCTCCTGATACTACGTGGTGAGGCCCACCCCCACCCCAGGCTTTCATCCCCCACTGGACTCTCAGAACTCGCAGCACCGGGGGAAAAACAGACTGCTATCAGGGCATATTATCAAGAAATTCCAGTTCGCTACAGATGAGAGGAGATTGTAGAAAGACCTAGAGAAGAAAAACTAGGTCATACACAAAGATCAGTATTGAGAATGACTTGAGACTTCCCAAATGCAATACTGAAAGCTGAGAGACAACAGAACAATGCCTTCCAAATCTGATGAAACTCCTGGGTACGTGCCCACAAGAACTAAAAACGGGCATTAGAGCACCCATGTTGACAGCAGCATTATCAGTGGTCAAAAGGTAGAAACTCAAGTGTCTCTCTGTTAGTGAGTGAACAGATTTTTAAAATGTGATATATACACACAATGGATATTATTCA
Source organism: Mormoops blainvillei (assembly GCA_004026545.1). Classification (NCBI taxonomy): domain Eukaryota; kingdom Metazoa; phylum Chordata; class Mammalia; order Chiroptera; family Mormoopidae; genus Mormoops; species Mormoops blainvillei. The sequence goes on along the minus strand of PVJD01011978.1, from coordinate 2,129 downwards.
GCCTTAAAAAGAAAGGACATTCTGACACAGGGTACCAAGATGGATGAACCCCGAAGACATTATGTGAAGTGAAATAAGCCAGACACAAAAGAACAAATACTGTAAGATTCTACTTATATGAGGTACCTCCAATAGTCAAATTTATAGATACAAAAAGTAAAATGTTGGTTTCCAGGAGCTGGACGGAGGGGGAAAATGAGGAGTTACTGGTCAATGGGCACAGAGTTTCAGTGTAAGAAGATGAAAAAGTTCTGGAGACGAATGGTGGTGATGGTTGCACAACAGTGTGAATGGACTTAATGCCACTGAACTGTACATCTCAAAATGGTCAAAATGGTGAATTTGTTATGCATATTTTTCCACAATACAAAAATCTGAAAAATAAATTTTTCCTGACCTAATTTTTTTTCATACACTCACAAGAATGCAACTGAGAATTTATTCTACAATTGTACTCCTGGGAAATTATATATGTCTGAGGTTCCTACAGGTTTGACAGTGACAGCAATACTAGAACCACCCCAAATGACACTCCATGGGACTGCAGTAAGACACAAGGAAACAACAGGTAATTGCTGAAAGAATGAGGAAGCTCTTTGTGTATGAAGAGAGAAATGTCTTTAAGAGATATTGGTAAATGAAAAAGGCGAGGTAAAAAAATGCACCTAAAGTATCATTCACTTAGTGACCCCTTTCAAGGTTTTATTTTAGTGTCAAAATCAGGGTAAAGGGCAGGACATTTCATTGTCTGAAAGGCCAGAGGGGACAAGTTACAACAGATCTGAACAGATGAGGCTTAATCTTTGCCAAGATATTCATCCTAAAGGTTGAAGGCGGATCAGGTTTTGTGGAACCTGAAACTTATATAATTCGGGAGGCCTTCATTAACAAAAATAATGTAAAATTAAATATATCAAATTTGGCACAAATGTGAACATTTATTGAAAATTAGAAAAAAATTATAGCAAACCACCAATTTTTAAAAAACCAACAAATATGGCAAACATCACAAAATCCAGGGGGCAAAAAAATAAAATAAAATAAAACATCGCATTTGGGTACTAATCAGGGTGATCACTTTGGAAGGTATAGAAATGTCTAATCACTATGCTGTATTCCTGAAACTAAAATAATATTGCATGTCAACTGTAATTGTAAAAATATTTTAATTTTTTTAAGAAAATAAAGAGCCAATTGCACCCAGCAACACAGGTGTCAGCATTTATGCAAAGATCAGCAGAGCGATTGGCCAGCGCAATTCAGCAGATCCCAGACAAGACACACTCTGGAATTCCAGCTGAGTGATAGAAGTTTTGCTTCTTCATGCTTTTTAAGGCAATGTAACTTCAGTTTGAAAGTGTAATTAAAGCAAATGTATTAAATGGTGATTTAGAATGTACTTTACATTAAAAAAAGAAAGAAAAACACAGCATTTTTATTAAGTGCCTGAAATATCAAAGTCTTTTTCACTGCTATTGGGGTCATATTCTTTGATTGTCCTGGATATGACAGTGGTTTTGTAACATGACTTTTATGAAGAGAAAATAAAGACGGCTCAGTCTTCTAACGTGTACATCTATAATTGTATACACTGCATTATCAAGTACATTCTTGGCAGAAGAAAACTTCCATTTTGAAAAACGGGTGGTATAGAGGGGCTGGGTGAAAAAGGTGAAGGGATTAAGCAGCACAAATTGGCGGTCACAAAACAGTCACAGGGATGTAAAGTACAGCGCAGAGAATACAGTCAGTAATGCGGCAATAACTATGGACGGTGTCGGTGGGTGCTGGAAATACCTGGAGGGACACTTTGCAAAATATATAACTGCTGTGCATCTGAAACTAATGCAAAATTATTTTGAATGCAAATTATAATTGAAAAATAAATTTTTAAAAAATTGCTGGTACAAACCCTGGCTGGTGTGGTTCAGTGGACTGACTGCCTACCTGTGAACTAAAAAAATTGCGGTACAAACTGAGTCCTCTGCTTTCGTTATTACAGTCTTTATGACAGCAAGAACTGCCAGTCAGACCAGCTTCTGAATCCAAATGTTTCAAACCTTGTTAATCTTCCGTTACTTGTGTACCTCTCATGTAGGTGCCATGGGACACCTTCATATGGTGATATT
>PVJD01011977.1:0-42670 GCA_004026545.1 Mormoops blainvillei | reverse complement strand
CTCTCCCTTACAAGGTCTTACAACGATAGAGATTAAACATCTTTTGATTCTCACTTTGTTTGTTGATTGTTTTGGGTATGATCAAGCTGCTTACCCTCGGCCTCCATACGTGTGTGGAGAGGAAGGAAGGGCAGGAGGACAGGAGGTTAGGAGGATGAAGCTCTGCTTCACCGGCAGGGCGGGGAGGGGGGATAGCTGAACACACCGCGATGCTGAGTAAGAAGGTGCCAGGCTCTTTTCAGACAGGCCTGCCCCTCCGATGGCTGAGGTGCTATTACCGGCTAACCCTAAATCCTGCTCTTTTCTTCTGTAAGATGAGGTCACTCGCAGGTAGTTCTTTTTCCATCCGGTGAGTAGCTTCCTGGTGGGCTCACCCAATAAGGCCTCCCCTTCACACCCAAGCTCACCTGAACCCCAGGCTGCAGCTCCGGGCGTGAATTTAAGCCGGATTCTCTAGAGAAGCCTCGATGGGATGTTTGCAGGTGTGTACCTTTTAATATGACACACTCCCTGATTCTTTACAGCATCTCTCTTAATTTGCTTTACATGGAAATACAAAGACTTGCATTATTTTTCTGAAATCACCCTGCTGAGGCAAATGCCATTTATTTAGCTGGCCTCAATCTCTCTGCTTAAAATGTAATTAAGCTCCTCTTCCTTCTATTTGTCGGGGGTTTCTTCTCACATTTTAAAAAACAATTTCTCCTATTTTGTTAATTTCCTGTTTTCTGTTTGTACATTTTCTAGCTGATTGTGTTTTCAGGTTTTGAAAGTTTAATTTCTTGATGTCTTTTTCTTCTTTTTCCCTCTGTTTCCTTTATCCAAGAATTTTTTGCATTTCTTATTCTTTTTCCAATGTTGTGAAGACTTTCTTTGAGGATTTACTCCTGGCCCTCTTCATATTTTTAAAAATTAATTGAATAAAGATTTTTTTTCAGAAGAACTTTAGTCTGCCTCATTTTAGACATATCTTCATTTCGATGTTCATTTAAACTTAATTTGAAGCTTATAAATGTTACTTAGTCTATTTCGCATTCTCAAATGAAAACCCAAAGGGCCATGCTCATTGTGTTACAGCGAAAGCCTCGTAAAATGATACTCACCTCATGGCTCAAGAACGCCGGCCACCGCCGGTGAGACCGTCACTGACCCCAGAGAAAAGGAAAGAAGTGAAGTGTCTGCTGCATAAAAAACTTGGCTTGAACTTGCAGAAATACAAGTGTTTTGTTCTTTGTTCTCACTTTAATTTCAGAGTTCAATAGTAAAACTCCCTGTTTTAAATGATCACATTTATCTTCAGAATGCAAAGCACCATCAAAACAAATATGGAACATTAATAATCTCTATCAGTGGAATAAGCACCCTTAAAGCCAATCATCATGTGGGTGGGTGTGTGCCTGTGTGTGCCCACGAGAGTAGAATCTTAGCTATTTTTTGTTTTGATTCTGCCATTCATTGAGCTTCTTATATGTGCCTGGGATTCTATATATATCTTAGTATAAGTGTGTTTGATAATGTGTAAAGTGATTTAGAATTTCCCTAAAGTGTATATATATCTACAAACAACAATTGAATATATTAATTCCTGAACATGCCCGGATGTATGAGGTGTTTGTTTTAACCTTTGGAAAAACCTCCTTACTCTGACCTTAACATTGGATAAAAGAGACAGTACAATCCACTTCTGAAAATGTTTTAGTACTGGCTCATCAGACACATACAAGCCATCAACAGGAATGTGCAGAACAGTCCTTTCTGCAGAACAGTTTGCTCACAGTAGTCTTACCTGGTGGCTGCCTGGAATATTTCTACCCATGTCTAACAACCATTCTTTCCTTTGCAGTCTTTGCCAACACCCACTCGCCCCAGCTCCCCATGAAGCCTATCTCTTTGGAGGGTTCCTCTTCCTTCCATCTTTCACCATTGGCCTTCTAGGTCAACTTTCATAGAACACGTTCCTTCTTCTCCCACAGTCCTACTCTGCTTTCTCCTTTGGCTGAGGATAGCCATCAAATAGTTCCAACAGTTCTCCTCCCCTCCAGATGAAACTAGAGAGGCTTCAAGTGCAAGGAGGGTTTGGGAAACTGAAGGGAGCCAATTAGAAAAACTCTTGGTCTTATCTCAGTGCCAAATCTCTATAGGACAAACACATTTGGGCATAGGTAAGACCTGTCTTTTGTAGAAAATCTGTGCATTTTTTAATTAAAAAGACCCTCTGTCTCCTATCTTGCTCTCAGGTTCAGTGAAAAAAATCTCCCTTTTGTCATTCAGGATTTCTAAATGCAAGTTCCAGAAGAATGAGGGTTTGCTTTATGTTCCAGTTGGGAATAAGGAGAAAAAAAACTCTTACCTTCCACAGTTGTTGAAAATGAATTTGAATATATCAACAAACTCATCACAGGCGGTGTTGGGCAAACCCTAAGTGGAAAATTGTAACATTCCTTGGTGTGTTTTGGTTTGCAATCCGTTGGCTTAAAATGCAGTTGGGAAAGGAGACCTCGATGGGCGGGGGAAAGGAGGGTGTCAAGTCCACCAGTGACATTTTCCCGGCCCTTCCTCGAGCAAGTCATGAAGGTGTGTGGTCAGAGAGGAGCTTGTGGCTTTCGACAGAAAGCTGCATTTGTGGCAGACTTCCAGCTGGTTGATCAAATAATAGTTCACTCCACACCTGCTCAGCTTAATGGACATTTTCCATGCCTTCTGCACTCCATTGTGCTCTGGAGTTAGGAACCTGGGCTTGAAGATTTGATCGTTGATGTGTAGGATCATTTGAAATATTGGATTGTCTCATCTGCTTTTGGCAGAGCTCAGTTAGAAACCTGAGCTCAAAATTCTTAAGGGAAAGTAATGCGAGTGCCAGTTTTAAATGTCCTTTGGTGATTTAAAAAATACATTCATATGAAATTATCTACATTGGTAAAATATACATTTCAAATGTAAATGGGACATGGCTAAAATCATGACCATTTGCTGAGTTTTTAACCTATTTTTATATGAACTTTAGAACATGCTTGGGGTTGTACTAATTCTCATAACAATGTATTTGACTGCCATTATCTAATTTAAGGGATGACAAAATAATAAAATCTGGGACAATATTCTTCAATGAACAGTGAGTAATTTCTTTTCATTGTTGTTTACTCTTTATTTTTAAAACGTTTTTATTGAATTTGTTGAGGTGACACTGGTTAATACAATTATATAGGTTTCAGGTGTACGATTCAATAATAAATCATCTGTATGTTGTACTGTGTGTTCACCAACCCAAGTCAAGTCTCCTTCCATCACCATGTATCCCCGTTACACCCTCTTCTACTTCCCTTCACTGCCTTTCCCTCTGGTAATCACCATACTGTTGTCTGTGTCAAGTTTTTGTTTTTGTTTTTGCTTAATCTCTTTACCTTTTTTGGCCAACATTGCAACACCCCACCCCTCTGACTGCTGTCAGTCTGTTCTTTATCTATGAGTCTGTTTCTATTTTGTTTTTTAGTTTATTTGGCTCATTAGATTCTACATATGAGTGAAATTATATAGCACTTGTCTTTCTCCGAAGGGTTTATTTCACTTAGCATTAATGCTTTCCAGGTCCATCCGTGCTACTGCAGAAAGTAAGATTTCCTTCTTTTATTTATGGCTGAGTACTATTCCATTGTGTAAATGTACTACAACTTTTTTAATCCATTCATTTACTAATTGGCACTTGGGCTGCTTCCAAGTCTTGGCTATTGTAAATAATGCATCAGTGAACATAGAGGTGCATATATTCTTTTGAATCAGTGTTTTGAGCTTCTTCAAATATATTCCCAGTAGTGGAATCACTGCATGGTAAGACAATTCCACAGTGGCTGTACCAGTCTGCATTCCCACCAACAATGTACAAGGGTTCCCTTTTCTCCACATCCTCACCAACACTTGCTGTTTGTTGGCTTATTGATGATGGCCATTCTGACAGTTGTGAAGTGATCCCTCATTGTGGTTTTAATTTGCATTTCTCTGATGATTAATGATGTTGAATATCTTTTCATATGTCTATTTGTCTATCTGTATGTCCTCTTTGAAGAAGTGTTCATTTAGGTACTTTGTTTTGTTGTTGTTGAGTTTTATGTCCTTTATAAATTTTGCATATTAACCCCTTTTCAAATGTCTGAATTTGGCCACTGGGTGTGTTGGTTCTGGGCCTCTTAGGAGGGACTCTGGTGCAGACCAATGTCAGACACTGCCTGTGACTGGCCTTGGCAACCTGTTTCGAGTTTCAGGTGATTCACAGTTTGTGGCTGCCTCTGCTGGGCCTGGGTGTGCATGGGAAGAACCAAGCTGCACACCAAGGCTGGCTTTTACCAGCACCAGACCACGGGGGCAGGTTAGCAAAAGTCTCAAGGCACCCTGAGATCCACCTCCACCTGCCTTCACCTGCTGGCTGCCTTCTAGGCTCAGTCACTGAAAGAGCCTCTGGAGGTGCTTGAGTTGCATGAGGTAGGTTTTCAGTGAGTCACCAGGTAGGGATGTGTGGTGTTCACCAGACTGATACAGGTTCAAACTTGACGCGAGTGCTGGCTCTGAGTTCAACAAATATCCCAGGTATACCAAGTCTAGCTGCTACCCACTGGGGCTTGCACACTTTTGTGTTGGAGTAGGGTCTCAGGGAGTCCAGGGTGAGGCCAGCAGAGTTTATCAGCCCAAGCAGACCAAAGTTTGGCCATGTAAAGGAAGGGCTCTTCTCTGGTCAGCTGTGTGAGGGAAAAATGGCCCCTGTCCTAGAACCACACAACTCAGTCTGTCCTAAATTCCATTGGGAGGAAATGGGGCTCAGCACGGTAGGTCCGCCAGCAGGGTGGGATTAGTAGATCTCCCATGAGGGGGAGCTGCTGTTCAGACATTGGGGAAGGTATGAGTTGTGCATCCTCTGTCCGAGAGCCACACATTATAGCCTGTTCCAGATTTTGCCTCAGATTTGGCAAAGCAGAGCCATGAGGAGTCAGGCAGGTGGGGCTGCCAGAACCCGGAGGGTGGGTCTTTAGGAAGCCTGGAGGGTGGGGTTGGTAGATCTCCCTGGAGGGGAAAACACCATTTATGCTCATGGGAATGTGGGAGAATTGGCCCCTACCTCAAAGCCACTCAACGCAGTCACTGATAGCCCCTTTTCTGTCCAGAACTTTCTACACCCTGGCCAAGGCAGCTGACTCCTCAGGAGGGTGGAAGCACTGCAGGATGGAGTAACAGGGAGTCCAGAGGTTGGGCTATTGCTTTCCCGCAGGCTCATGCCGTATGGAGGAGAGCGCTCCACCCAAGAAAACTGGCGTCCGTTTTGTAAGAGGGTGTCTCAGTACAGGGATTCTGGTGGCTGTCCCTTCACCTCTCTCCCCAGAGTCATAAAGCCCACTCCCCTATGAGACTCTCGTCTGCTCTGCCCAGGGTTTGTGGCCGCAAATGGAATTTTGTGAGTAGGTCCTTTAAGAGGACACCTGTTTCTCTAGCAGCCTTCTATCTCTCCCTGATGGACAGAAACCCCACTGCTTTTCATAGCCACTTATGATGTGGGTGCCTCTTCCTGGCTCTGGTGCTCTAGGCTGGGGAGCCCAGCTTGAGTTTGAGACCCCACACTTCTCAGGGGGAACTCCCCACCGCCACAGCTGAGATATCCCTATGGAACCTCATCTGCCACCAGGGGAACAGGACCACTCCTTTTCATGTCTCTGCCTTTCCTACCAGTTTCAATGTGACTTCTTCTATAATTCCTTAGTTTTAAGACTTCTCTTCAGCTACTCTGAATAACCAGTTGGCTGATTATTCAGGATGATTGTTCTATAACTTAGCTGTAATTGTAGTTTGGTCCTGGGATGGGGTGAGTGCAGTTTCCTCCTACTCTGCTGCCGTCTTGGATTCTCTAGTAATTTCTTTATCTAAGGGGGTATACACCAGTCCTTTATAGTCTAATATCACACAAATATCCATGCTGATAATACTTTAAAATTCTCCCCTGAAAAGCAGTTTAGGAAAAGTAACATGTGCAAGCTATATAATGTTCCCTAAAATGAGCGGGATTGGTGGCCTTGGGTACCATTGTTGCCATGTCTCAGGCCTCTGACACTTAGACTCATTTGATGCTCATAAAAGTATAGGTTAGACTTTTAGACTTGAGCCCTTAAACTACCAAAGACCTGAATAAGGTAAAAACAGTGTTTTGAAATGTAAGCTATAGAATAATGGTATCTAGGAATATTTATGTATGTTAATCACTCATACCAAGTTCAGTTTTTAAATAAATTTGGGAATTTCTGGATCAAAGAAATTCAAACAGGATCCTTTATCGAAACCCTGTAATATGCTAAGATGCACCATGGCTCTAGGCTGCATTCAGACAATAAATATTTATCCAGCCCCCACTGTGTGCCAGGAACAGCACCATGCATTGCTCAAAGAAATGACAACAAATCAGACATGGTTTCTGTCCTCACAGGTTTCCAAAGTGATAGGAAGAGAACAAATGAAGACATAAATATTTAGATAGCAGGATATTGCATTGTGCTATGAAGAGGAAGAATAAGATGCCATTAGAAGAAAGAAAAAGAGTTACCAATTAAATTGGAGGATGGATTTAGGAACGGTCTCTGATAAGAAGTGAGATTTAAGCTGAAGCAAAAAGAAGTAGGAATTAGTCAGATAAAGAGGAGCCTTCCAGCCCAGTGAACAGCACATCCAGAGCCTTGAGGCAGGAAAGAGTTTGCTATTTGGGAGGAAAGAAAAGGTCGATGTGGTCAGGGTGTGGTAGACAAGAGACCCAAGATGAAGCAGGAGAAACAGTGAAGGGTAAATTCATGCAGAATCTTCTAGGCCACATAAAAGATGTTTTTTATTTTAAGTGCAAAGGGTTTTAATGAAGGCACTGGGGTTTAAAATACCATTTTCCTGAAGAAAAATATAGTATTCCATTTAGCATCCCCAAATGTATTTGACCATGGAAACATTTTGATGAGAAATTTCCTGGGAAATTTCTTTGGAAATTTGGAAAACACACTGCCAATGCTTTCATAAACTCGGCACGGTGTCTCAGTCAGGGCCCTCAGATTGTGACAGAAAACAATCAGAGAGACTTTACCAGTTCAAATGTATTAATCAGTGTCAGAAACATTCAGAGGCAGGGCCACCAACATAGATGGATTTGGGGACTAAGTTTCTCTTCATCTATCAGCACCTCCTGTCTGTTTTGGCTTTATTCTGGAAGCTCAGTAATGTGACCATGGCAGCTCCAGGATTTTCCACTGTGGCGGCAGAATGGCCAAGTCACCTTCTCACACGCTTCCAGATTGCATGCCAGTGGGAAGGAAAGGGAAGCCTCTTTCACGACATTCCCAGAAAAATTCCCTGGACTCTTATTACCTCTCATCGAAGTGCCCGTCTGGGAACCAAGCACTCAAACCAAAGTGACAGGACATGTGGATCGGTTTAAGTGAGGGTAACCTGCAGCCTTGCCTGTTTGGATTCCCAGACATAAATCTAGGAAGACTCCTACGGGAAAGAACAATGCTGGGGAGGCAGGGGGCAGAGCTCCGGGATGGAGTTCTTTTTTCAATTTTAGTGTTTTAAATTATGTGGATATATTTGGGGTCCTCGCATTGTATTTCCAGTTGAAGTATAAAAGGGAAATTCAATAAAGTTTCTTAAAAAGCACAGAACATAGTGCTTTTTGTTGTTTCTGGGGAATTATAGAAATATTTTGGATCAATAAAAGAGAATACTCTGGTATTATTACTACTAGCCATTCACCCCCATCTATGACCCTTTTGTTGCTGTTGTTTCTTTCATCTACATAAAAGTTCTTCTACCTAGACTAGTGAATCACTAAATAAATGTCATGTGCTTCATGTAAGTTACTGGCAGCAGCCATTGTGTTTTCCAACTACACCTTTCATATATATATACAAACACACATATATATATACGTATAATATATGCATGTGTATATGTGTGTATATATTATATATATATATGCCTTTACAAAAACATAAATCCTGAGGATTATAAAAATAGATTTTATGGTCAGATTTTTTAATCAAAATGTTCTCTAGAGTACTTTTAAGATAGTCATAAATATTGGAATTTATAAGAGGCAGTGAGTCAAACTCCTGAGCACATAAAATAAATTTTAGAGGTCTAAAAGGGGAAAATACTCTTTTATGAGAAGATAGTAAGGTCTGAGGGATCAAAATAGAATTAGATAAACCACGGAGATTGCATAAAACCACAGGTCAAGGAAAAGCTATGACCCTTGCCATATCAACTAGCAACCTATTTTTAGTTTCACAGATGGTGGTTAACACTTCTGGTCATATATACTTTGTTCCTTATTTTATGACTGTCATCTAAAAATAGCTGTGGCCTTAACAGGGTGGGAATTTTTAGGGAGGGCTTTGTGGATGAAATGAGACTCTGGGGAATTTTTTGAAAGGGGGTGCTGGAAGTACATAGTAAAGGACCTAATATGAAGACAAATAGAGGGAGAAAACACTTTGGCAAATGGAATCTCGCTGTTCCCATCTCAAAACCAGGCCCTCTTTCCCTCGGATCTCAAGGATGGTCTACAGCAATTTTTTAATGCTGTTCAGACTACTCAACAACCTAGGCTAGACTAAATTTTCTGATTTTGTCCTAGATGATTGTGTGTCTACAAATTCTCCTCTCATCCTAGAGAAAGACCAGAACTAGATTTGCCATTAGAAGTGAAGAGAATGGTGAGTATGGTGTTTTGTTTTGTTTTCGGTCCTTTGGAATTGATTTTTTAAGACTCCTTTTGAATTCTGCACATAGGTACAAATGTTTGAAAGCAGGTGGGTTTAAGCATAAATATTGTGTAATTGTACTTTTTTACTTAGCAATCATTGAGTATTAAAACACTTAGTATACAACTTATAGCTATCATTGTCCCTGGACATTTCTTTTTTTGGCTGGTGTTTATTACTAATTTTTTTTTTTAATAGAGAGGGGAAGGGAGGAGAAAGAGAGGGAGAGAAACATCAATGTGTGGTTGCCTCTCACGTGCCGCCAACTGGGGACCTGGCCCGCAACCCAGGCATGTACCCTGACTGGGAATCAAACCTGAGACTCTTCTGGTTCACAAGCCGATGCTCAATCCACTGAGTTACACCAGCCAGAGCAATATTTTTATCTTAGACTTTGTAAAAAAAAAGAAAAAGATTAGTTAACAACTAATTGCCACACAGCTCTATGAAGTAAAGAGCATCTTTGGAAAGTGTATTAGAATTATTTTATTAATGTAACTTTTGCAATCATTCTCTGAGTCAAATAAAATCCCATACATAGTATTCCGGAGCTAGAGTAAAGTTATTTTAGAATTTATCAAGATATATTAATTCAAGCCATACATGTAAATGAAATGGTCCATTTTCTGAATAGTTAATGGAAAATTAAATATTATGCTGTGTTTATGCCATCTTTGTTTTAAATGATAGATTCTTGCACTCTGTAGAAGTCAGGATATTAACATTAATGTGCTTAGTTAATTAATTATGCTTAGGTGATGCATTAAAGTAAAAATATTCTAAATAGATGCCAGCATATAAAAGCTTTGGCAATTACTATTAATCATCAGATTATTAAACTATCAACGTTAAATTTTTTAAGGAGGATTCCCCCTTGAGATTAGTAACCATGAATCTAGTTGCTTAGAGACATGGCATCTTTTTTTGGTTTATCGAAATGTCATTGACAAATAGGAACTGTATATATTTAAGGTGTACAACTTGACCTGTTGATATATGAATGCATTGTGAAATGATCACCACAATCAAGCTAATTAACACATGTAGCAGCTCACATAGTTACCATTTTCATTCCTTTTTCTTTTTTCTTTGTGATGAGGACACCTAAGATCTACCTTCTTAACAAATTTTAAGCATTCAATACAGTATTGTTAACTGCAGTCACCATGTAGTATCTTATACGGAGAGAACAACTGTAATGTAATACATTTTACTTTGTAAGACATACCTGAGGATTTTTATTGGACACATTTCTGGGGGGGAGGGGTTCTTTTTATTTCAGGTTCTACAAATAAGTGAGATTATACAGCTTTTGCCTTTCTCTGTCTCACTTATTTCACTTAGTGTAATGCCCTCAAGTTCCATCCATGTTGTCACAAGTTCCACGTTATTTTTAAAACAAATAAACAAAATAGGAGGAGATTATGAAAAAAGTTTGACTGGTATAAAGGCCGAATTCACAAAGTAGAACTCAAGAATTCTGCTTTTCTATCTCTTAATTTATGTAGTAACATGAGTGGCCACTTAAAAACACAGGCTGTGCACTAGAACATTGCTTTTAGTTCATTTTCCTTGGCCTCATTAAGTGAAACAGAAACAGTCTATCCTTCTTCACTTTACCTTCCCTACCTTTTAAGATTCCACATGGCAGCTTCTATGAACACCTACCACCCCAGCATGGGCCCTGTGTTCTTATCTCTAAAGGCCAAGATGTAACTAATTCCTCCTATTCTCATTAAATCACCTCCTCTACATACATGACACACAGATGGACTTATCTACCGAAGGCCTGGAACTCAGGGTTCTCAAACTAGCTGTTGTCTTGGTGCTAAATCAAAGCAAACTCAGCAAAGGTAGAACAGTGACTATTTCACGGTTGTTGCTCCACGAACCCTCCCCAGCCTCCAAATGCACTGAATCATGCTACCTATCACCAAAAGCACGGAAGCCCGAGGATAAATATCATTATTTTACCAAAGGCTGATGTCTGTTCTCTCCAGCATCTACATTGTGCACTGCTTCCTCTCCACCTTCATAAGCATGGTGTGATTACCTGCCATCTTGATTACTGTAGTCTACTTTATAAAAATTCAGATTCTGGTATCAACCCATTTTTACTAATTATCAGTCTTTTCATTTCAGAAAACACGACATCTCCATTTTGAAATCTTGCACTGTTTCCAATTACACTTTTCAATGAATACCACTTTTCAATGAATTCCTCTTTTCTAAAAGTAGGATGGATACAGTTAAGTAGGGAGTGTTCATCAGAGATACAGATTTATAAAAGAAGTTTTGACATAGAATTGGTAAGGATTCTTCTCACCGTAAGTGACAGATAAAAATTATTAAAACTGTTTAAATTAAAAAATAAAAAACTTCATGCATGGCCAAATCCAGGAGCACAAAAGGTATCAACTGAACTTCACTTTAACTATCTTTGTCTCCTACTCATCTCCGTTTGGCTTTCCTCTGTGTTGGCTCAAGTTTCAGAAAGACTTTCTCATCCTGGTTGTTGCTACGAACTTCATCTTACAACTTATCTTTTCAGCGTTCTATCCAATAATTCTAATAAATACATTAAGATTCAGTCTCATTGGTTCTGATTGGGTCACATGCTTTTTCCAGGGCCCGTCACCAGGGTCAGGTGACTCCAGTACTCCAACTGGCTATGTCTTGGCTACATGTCATCCCTTGGATCTAAGGGGGAAGCCATCACTATGGAACCACATGGACTAAAGTGGAGAAGAGGTGACTTTTAAAAGATTAAATTATTATTCTGTGAATCCAAAAACAATGGGCATGAACTATGTATGAGAGAAGAAAAAATATATAGATATTATTTCAATAGGGAGTATATATAAAATATAAACAAATACTCATGGAGCTCAGTACATCATGACATGGTCTTGGAAATATTTGACATTAGGCAGTCATTATAGAGTAATGCTCGCATTTTCCAAATATATAATACTTTGGCTTATTTGGAGAATCACCAAAAGGTAGATGAAAGACTTTCCCTTAGGTACTTTCCGCAATTGTTTAAATTCCACCTCACCCACCCCCATCCCCGGAACTAGTGATCGCTTTCCCTTTGGACATCAGCAAAAAGGGTCAATGATCTCAAAGTCACAGGCAAATTTACAATAAGTCTTAGGATGGTATCCAAACTCTTCAATATTACACTTCTTTTTTTTTTTTACTGTCCTCACCTGTAAATATCTTTTGAAATTGATATTAATTGGATGCTTAATAACAACAAGGAAATTAAGAAAGAAAAATGAATAACAAAAATAATGATTACAACCTATACTTTAAATTCCTTTTAGGTATATACTCCATTGCCCTTAAGGCAAAAGCAAGTAAAGTGCACAACCGCAGGCAGCAGCTGCTCTTTCTGAAGTTGGGCGTAATCAGCAAAGTTACAATTAGGGCAGGCGAAGCAGCTGCTCACACGGAAGCCCAGTGCTCCCGACCCAGAAACAACTGCATCACGTGAAGGAAGAATTGGATCGTAGTGGTGACTAGCAACCAAGGAATATCCAATTAGTTCAGGAACAAGAAGACTACTCCGCAAGGCCAGAGACCTGGCTTCTGGTCCCAACTTACTAATTTGTTGTGTGATTTCAGCCACGGGCTTCAATTATCTGGGCATTAGCGTTCTCATCTTCAAAATGTGCGTGTGTGCGCGTGCATGTGATTTCTGTTTTCTCATTTCACTGGTAAGTGCCAAGAAGATCCTATAATCCATGGGGATGAAGAGGGGTGAAGGCACATGGGTCAGATAAACACTTTTGAGAACTTGTAGGAGTTGTATGAATGGACGTTGCTGTGTTGCTAAAATAAATCCTGCAGAAGGGTTCCACGCCCGGGACCTGAGCGGCATCAACAACAACGGCAGCAGAATCACCAAGAAATGACTCTGTAAAGGGGTCACCTCTCCCAGGTGCACACGCCCCAGCATCAGAAGAGAGCTGGACAGACAATTTTAGAAAGCTGGCAATTTTCATGGCCACCTAGGAAACTCCTTTTCTAGAAACCAGATTGTTCCTTCCTACCACTAAACCCTTCCCTCCACGTGATTGTAACAAGAGCAATCTGGCTGCAGCGGCTGGACCAGCAGGGGGAGCCAGACTGGGACGGTGAAGCGTTTCCTCAGCGATTTGGACATGGAGCGAGCGGACAGAAGTGATTTTTCCCTCTTGAATGGCTGACCTTGTAACTCTTCGGTGATGTTGATGGTCATGACCTCCACCCTATGGTACAGATAAGGGGAAGAAACTAGGGAGGAAGAGAGAAGGGTCAAGTGCTTATTCAGAAATGTGAGTAGACGAGAAACAGAGAGAGGCCTACTGGATGTGAAATTTCTCTTCCTGTCCTTCCTGGGGCCCAGTGGTGTTCCTGTCCCGGGGTTCTGTGAGACACCCCAGTATTATTTTCAATTATTATCAATGAATTTTTAAAGTTAATTTGAATTAGTTATCATTCTTATTAGTTTGTGGAGCTGGAGTCAAATGTGTGTTTGGTTATAAGTTAAACTTTTAATATTTTTTGTAACTATATTAGAGTTTTTTGTTGATAAATTATTAGATACTAATAATTAAACACAGATTATTTTCTTTAATGCCCCTAAATTCTGTGAAATAGGCAACGTTATCCCCTTGGCACAGAGGAATAAACTGAGATTTAGAAAATTTTTCTAAGGCCGCCCAAGTTTGACAGCTGCTAAGTGCGGCGGTTCCTAACAGGCTTCCGTTAATTGGATTCCAACCCTAATCAGTTTAACCTCAGGCCCATCTTTTTAGTAACTATTTTATAAGATTTGGTAAGCTAAGTGTGGCGAGTGGGAAATCTGAGCTAGAGAAAGTGTACAAAATACTGATTTTCCTAATAATACCCGGTTTTCCGGAAAAGGAAATCAGGGTGGCTCCGAGTCAGGAATGAAGACATGAGGAGAGAGTGGCTGGTGTTCAGGGGAGTCTGGTATCAAAACGTATCTTTTTGTGTCAGATTCTGTAATTCTAAAAATCGGAGACTTTACGGAGTTTTGAAGGAAAGGGCATTATGTAACGGTTAGTCATGTAGAAGTGAGGTCTGTGCACTATTTGGGCTGGTATTTACTGGTGCCAGAGGTCAAAAGCTACCACTTGAAGCGTTAGTGGATTCTCCCTCAATGAATTCCTCCCAGGCTTCAGGACCTTGTAACTCTTTTCAAGTCTGGCAGTGGTGCCTTCACAAGTATTTTTAATCACAAACATGCAGTTTGGCCACAAACACATTCCTATACCATTCCTTCATCGGTGTCTTCTTAAGAGTGAACTGAACTGTTAACTTACTTTTAAACAAAACCGAATAGTTGAAATGTCTGACTGCTTCCTATCAGTATAAAAAATATGAATTTGTACAACAGCTGCAACTTGTTTCAGTAGGATTAAGTTTTACCCAAAGAAGGACAAAAAAAGAAAAAAAGAAAAAAAAAGTGGTCTGTAACAAGGAAAGACTAATGTTTTCAATGGAAAGAAATGAATATACTCACAGCTTTTTAATGTTTGTTAACATAAAAATGGCTTTGAAGATTAAATGAGGAACATCCTTTCTATTATAATTCATCTCATTTCCAGATGATTAGTGGTCAGACAATAAAGATGGTAAACTTATTAAAGAAAATAGGGGAGTAGGATTTGAATTATGCTACAAAAATTTAACAGCAGTCCCTAAAAATGGTTGATCAAACTTTACAAAATGTCATGGCTGCATTATAAAAAACGGTAAAAAAAATGTGCCTTCGCAAACTTTCCTCATTGGGAGGCCTTGCCATCTTTCCTCATGAATAAAATAATTGGTATCTTTTCAAATGACCGAAGTTATATGGCAATAGTGAGTAGACGCAGCATATCTTGTTAAGTACTCAACCACCGCTGCACAATGACAGCTCTCCCACGCAGGCGCGCTGCTGGAGCAGTGAGTGAGGGGGGGCTCTGCAGCCGCTATCTGGAGCCCCTACAGCTGTTAGCTCTTTATGTTCAAAACTGTGCATTCTCAGCCCACAGAGAGATTATCAGGTTTTTAGCAGCCAACTTGGTCATCAAAGCATTCAGTAAGTCAATCAGAAAACATGGCGCGGAGGGTGGGAAAAATGTGCCCGGAGCGGCTGCCCGATGTGGATCCTCCTTAGCTCTCCCACTGGATTAGGACGTAGCTGTTACATAGCTCAGCTTCATGGTCAGCCAAATGGAGATAATACTAATACCAGCCTCACAGGATTGTTAGGAGAATCAAAGATATTAATACTTAGGAAAACTATAGGACAGTGCCTGGCATTATAGTCAGCACTATGTAATTGCTGAATATAAAAATGAAATTCACTCACTGGTTCCAGCGTCCTTCTTATGTCCTTCCCCAAGGTCAGGGGCCATGGGTTGCTCAAGACTAATAAAGCACCTGTCCTCATAGAGCTCACATTCTGGCTGGAGAAGGCAGACAATAAAAAAGTAACCTGTGTCCCTACTGCTCCCTTCTCAGGCTCTTCTTCTCCTGCCTCGGCCCTGAGTTGTTGCTACTGTTTTAAATAACTTTAGGGTAGAAAAACTGGCTCTTATATCGCATGCATTCTTCTCAACTGTATTTGTTATGTATGATAATTTAAATTTTGGTAACCAAAAACCAGGCTTTAGGAACTCAAAAATCGTCTATCTTAACTTAAATCATTTACTTAGCAACTTTTTTTACATTTTATAATTTATTGAATTTATTGGGATGACACTAGTTAATAGAATTATATAGGTTTCAGTTGTACAATTTTTTAATATATAATCTGTATATTGTATTACGGGTTCACCAACCCAAATTAAGCCTCCTTCTATTATCATTTTGCTCCACTTTACCCTCTTCTACCAGCCCGCACCCTTTCCCTCTGGGAATCATCATACCGTTGTCTGTATTTATGAGGGTTTTTTTTGCTTAATCCCTTCACCTTTTTCACCCAGTCCCCCAAACTCCTTCCCCTCTGTGAGTCTGTTTCTATTTTGTTTATTTATTTTGTTCATTAAATTCAACATATAAGTGAAGTCATAGGGTACTTGTCTTTCTCTGACTGGCTTATGGCACTTATATAACACTATCTAGGTCATCCACGCTGTGGCAAACAGTAAGCTTTCTTTCTTTGTTACGGACGAGTAGTATTCCACTGTGTACATGTACTATAGCTTTTTTATCTACTTATTTACTGATGGACACTTGGGCTGCTTCCCAATATTTTAAAAGGTTTTTTTGTTGTTGGTTTTCTTTTTTTGAGAATTGATTTTTCTTTTTCTTTTCTGGTGCTCCTTCCCTTCCCTGAAGAAGTGATCCCAATCCAGACTGGCTGACATCTGAAGAGCCATCTGTAGACAAAAACACTGTGTGTTCCAGATCCATTCTCCTTCCTAATTACTCATATAGTCAACAGGCTTAAGTTCAATGAGTCTCTATGTTTGGCCTAATGTTTAGACTTTATCTCAAGTTCATGAGATCTTTGCTCGTTATCACTAATGTCTGTACTTTTTGGAACTATTTCTGTTTTTTTAAAATAAAAATAAAATGCAATAAAACACATATAATTTTTTTAAATGTCTGTGTAAATTGCTAACACACTTATAAATTACACAGCAAGCACTAGCACCAAAAAGGTAACTTATTAGATGGGGTAAAAACATGTAAATTTAGAACATAAAAGGCAACTGCAGGCTTTTCAAACATGATGTTTAAAAATGAGGGAAAGTCTTCAGGCTCAGAGGATACTGATGAGGAAAGCATGGGGTGTTTAATATTTATTGTGGGGGCGAACTCTCTGGGGATATCCGAAAACAACTTGGTAAAACTTGCATAAATTACAGAGACTGGGCAAGAGTCACCAAAATTTGCATCATTATGAGTAATGAGACACTAAAGTGCCTATGGTTTTGTGACCTCTAAAATCACTTTAGACACACAAATGATCTTATCTATTATCCACAAGTAGCTTTCAAAATATACATTATTATTTCTCTCTCAGATGTTTAAGAAATGGAACTCAGAGAAATAAATAACTTACTCAGGACCGGGACTTGTAGGTAGCTGAGCTGGGATTCAAACAGCTATTTCTGACTTAAAAGTTTACATTCTCTCCACCGGGCATACTGTCTTCCTGTAATGATGGAAAAAAGAAAAACGAAACCAAACTGTTGTGTCTTCTATTTGACACAAACCGGCGAAACATTCCTTTCTCAGTTCTTGGCATTTCTCATGACCCAGAAATTAGAATTCATTGATAATTTTATAAAATGAAGTCCCCAGTGAAGAGTTTTATTCTCACCCATTTAGATAAATCTCAGTATGCTGCTACAGCCCGATGATTCTCGATGTGGATTTCTTCAGAAAATGAGAGTTCAGTTGGAGCTATCCCTTTCGGTGTGTGAGTCAATGCGCCCGCGCACGCATGCCCCAGTAGTTCGCCATCAGCTCATGTGGCACACAGATGGGAGCAAAACGCGCCATTTCCCTCAGTGCATAGTGTAGCCTCTCACAAGGATTTTCTTTAATGTTTACAACAAAATGTGTTTCCCAAGACATTATATTCTTTGTAAATCTGGATGTTATCCTACTGAAGAAACTCTATGACCCTCTTCTTTTATTAAAAAAAAAAAAGAAAAAGAAAATCGAGTCTCAAAAGTAGAAAGGAGAGACGGTGTCATAATATCATCAACAGCAATATAACTCAGGGGATTCTAAATTGAATTACATACATTCATATCAGTTCTGATGAAATTATAAATTTGATTTTTGTCAGAATGTGATCATGCATTAGATTTAACTTTGAGTAATTTATGATTCCATAATTCAGAAGGATGAAAGGGGTGGGGCATTGCTTATGGCCAAAGTTAACAGTTTCACTGAGAACTTGAGTTCAGTTGTCCACTGATTACATGGGGTTAGGAAAATATATCTAATGCATTTGGACACCTCAGCTGAGGGTGTGAACATTCTCCAGGGTGGGCTACTTTATTCTGCACGTGCTCCTGTTTCTCTCCGAGCCTTTCTGAATTGCTTGGGTCAAGGTGGTGAAGGGATGCCACTCCCTTGCACTTGTTGTAACTGGCTAAAAAAATCAGTAAAGTTGCAGAATTAAAGCCTCCTCTCTGGAGTTAAAAATTTTAATCCTCCTGCTACACAATTAGGGTTTTTATTGGAATGCACAAATATAATAGATTTATATTTATGTAAGTGTATAATTTTATAAACAATATGTATTCACAGGAGGGAAGGAAAAAAACCAACCTATGTCTGAGAGTCACTGCTTTATACTTATGAAAAAGTTTCCAAACTAATTGCCTGCAGGAAAATGAAGAATATATTTTGCCAAGAATGTTTCCCTCTAGTATTTTAATCCCAATAAATTCTGTGTCTCAGAAAATGAATACATTCTTTTCTAACATCGTTAATTTGTTAATGCTTGTGATTTTCTCCATATTAATTTCAATCAAAGTGCAAAATGCAAAATTAGTTCCAAAAAGATGCACATTAAGTTTCGTACTTGGTTAGAATCCAAATAGGTTGTTTTAAATATTTGAGGTTTTTCTTCCTCTTTTAAGAATCATGAATAAACCACTATTCTTGCACAATGTGGATGATTAAATGATAAAACTTGGAAGTAAATTCAATAATGGAATAACAATGAAAACTTATGTGGGCGTTCCCATTGCTGGGCCCTGGTGTTTCAGTGAAATGGTTGATATTTCTTAACAAATAATGTATCACTGCATTAGAGGCTGCTGTGTGGGAGGCCGACTGACTGCTAGAAATTTAGCAAACTGTTAGAATATCGTAAGAGGGAAAACTTGTTGAAACGAATCTTCAAGTAACCACTAGAATCTAAAAATGCTGCAAAATGAATGCCTGTCCTGTTCTCTCAGCTAGGAATGCATTAGCCCCTCCTTTTCTCATCCCTCCATGCTGCTGCCATCTGCACATGGTCAAACTCTCTTTATATTTCTAAATCCAGTTCAAATACCACCTTCTCCATAAATTCCCTCCATATCCTCATCATTCCTTTAAAGTCAGTTCTCTTCTTTAAATGCCCACATTATTATCTGTACCTTTCCTAAGGCATATTTACTCCTCTTTATTATGCTCATTGGAATTCCCATCTTATCTCCCCCACTCGATTCTAAAAGCTCTTACAGTTCAGGTTTATTATCTGATCCATCTTTGAATTCTTTGCAGGGCTTAGGGAGCGCTTTACACAGGTTGGGAATAGCATAAAGAGAGCCGACTTTTATTGAGTTTACTATCTGCCAATCAGCCTGAAAGGTGTCATTTAATCCTTTCAAAAATCATACATGGTAGGTAATATTATTATTTCTATTTTACAAGTGTGAGATCTAAGACTTCAAGAAAATGAATAACTAGTAAGTATTCAAACATGGGACTCAAACTCAGTCAGTGTGACTTCAGAGCTAGTGATGGAATCCATACAAAACAGATGTTAAGATTATGTTTTCCCACCTCCTACTGCAAGATCATTCGCAGAATCTAGTCCCACTTTTGATGCTCTAACCTTTGTTGAGCCATTATGAAGGCAGCACTCCACAGTTTCCCTGTATCCATGGTTTTTAGGTCAGTTTTATTCTAATCTGGCTGAGCTAGCACTTAAATCCAGGCACACAGAAGTCCAAAGCCCTGTGTTATCAGCCACTAGGCCAGAGCTTGCTAATCCCTTCACACTTTGTCCTCCACTTCTTTGTGGTCACTGGAACTCATACCAATGGTGTCCCCTGTGGCCTTCTTGACCACGTCCTAGATCCTTTCCCTTTAAAGCCTCTCTTATATACGCTCAGGCTTCTAATTTCTCCCCCAGCTCTGTTTCCAAAGTCATAAAAGCCACCTTTTTCATGCTTTTCTGAAGGTCAAATTTTTAGGCCATGCAACATTCTTGCTGCCCCTCCATGTCCTCTTCAAGTTACGCACACATGATATTAATATTAAGTGACTGTTTTGAATTATTCAATTGTTGGTGTAATAATTGTCATGCGCGTTTTTCTGCAAACAGTAATTGCACAGGCTGATTCAGTAACTCTGCTGTCATGAGCGTGAATATAAAATAAACACAAGGGAGCAGATGAGAGTTGGGGAAAGTAGCTGCCAGCTGGACCTTCAGAAAAGAATGATGTTCTGTAACCTCAGGAGCCATTGAGTGCATTGAACCTTGTTTATTTTTGGCAACATATTAAGGATACATGTAATATTGTGGCTTTCCTCCCCTGCCCCTGCACTTTTGGGGTGTGTGGAACTGATCTAGGGCATAATGGTAAGCAGCCTAGTAATCTTGGTTGCATGGTACTTTGAGTTAGTGTAGCTCAGAACTATTTTTGGCATTTTTTTCCTATGAAAATTCATAATGATACAGCAAACCTGGACCCACATCTTTTCTACTTCACAACATTTCTGTGCTTGCTCTATAGAAGTGAGCCAACGTGATTTTTCTTGTGCACAGACCATACAGATTTTATGAGGTTACTAAATAGAGCTTTAGTACTTAACTTAGTTTTCTTTTTTAATTAGCCTCTGTCAAAATACATGGGAGCAAAGAAGCATGTCAACAATTTCTTGCACACACCATAAAATACAATGCCATTTCCCTCCATACTCGTAAGGGTTTTTCCTTTAATTTGACTTTCTCCAACAGAAAAAAGTATATCAAAGTAACTACTGAGTAACTGTAAAACACAAGTCTCAGTTATTGTCATCATTGTTATTATTATAGTTATCAATTTTCACTATTAGGCAGAGAAATAGTCATCACCAGCATTGTCTTAGGGCTCTTTGGGGTTTAAGAATTTAATTTGCTTATGCTGATGACAAGTTTCCCAAAGAAACTTGACCTGATTATGTACTCAGACCCATCTTGAATAGGTCCTTATTCTTGATCCACGTATAATTTGAACATGTCCCTGCATTTCCTTCTTTTGTCTTTGATGTTTTCATCCTAACCTACTCTCTTACCATTGAAGGCACCTCACCCCCAATGCTGCCCTTCTTTGGAACACATCTCAGACTTGAATGTGCATACCAGTTGCCCAGAAATCCCATTAAGCGCCCTATTCTTACTGGATCTGGATGGCGGCCAGAGATTTTGTATATTTCTAACAAGCTCTCAGGTGATGGTGCTGCTACAGGTGGTTCCGTGGACAGCACTTTGAGTAGACAACGGCCTTATTAAGTCCCCTGTTACACCAATGTAAAGGGCATCCTTGACTCTTCTTTCTTCCTAAATGTAGAACTAATCAGTCATTCATCCAACAAATATTTATTGAAGCCCATTATGATCCAGGTAAGTCAATAGTCTTCATTCTAGTGCAGAGTCACTGACTTTTTTCCGTTTCCAGTGCTACTACCACCCAAGGTCATGATACTATTACTTTTCCTCTGGATTTTTACAGTAGCTGCTGAATGCATCTCTTTGCATAATATCCTTGCTTCCTTCTTCGATTTACTTAATAGCAAAAAACAAAAAAAAGGACTTTAAAAAGTGCATTTTTAATCATAGCACTCCAGTGTACCAAATACTTCAGAATCTTCCCATTGAATTTTAAGATAAAATCCCAAATTTTTAATCTAAAAAGTCAGCAATATCCTGCTTACATTAACACCTTTATTTTTCATCATTCTCCTTCTGGCTTTTGATGTTCCAGCCACTTTGGCTCTCTTTAGGTTATTAAATTTGCTACGCATCTTCCCAACCCAAGTCTTCTGCACAAGCTGTTCCCTTGCCTGGAATGTTCTTCCTTCTCTTCTTTATCTAATACTCTTCAACCTTTGAAACTCAGATCAATGTCACTTCATCAGAGAACACTTATTTGTCCTTTCTGATTAAGTCAGGATGTCTTGTTACAAGTACTTTTACAGCCACTTTTTATCTAAGGCACTTTTCACAGGCATAATTATAATATTAAATAAGCAAATTAGTTTGCTTCCTCTGATAACCAGTTACATGAGGGAATTGATCTTGTCATTTTCTTATTTTATATACCTAGTCCCAAACACAGTGCCTGGCATATAGTAAATGTCAGCAAATATTTAATAAATGACTAAAAAAATAGAAAGAGGTTGAAACATTTTGGTCCATCTGTATCCCTCTGTGAAAAACAGAAGTAGCTTGCCAATTTTCAGTGAACCACTCTGTAACAATATACACCTCATTAAAATGTTATCCAGCCTCTTAGATGTATTCATAAGGTGTTTCAATATTTTTCAGTACTCCCCTATAGTTTATATGGTATCCATTTTCCTCTAAAGTTCATGAGATGACTAACAGTAACTTAAATTTCTTGCATGTGAAGAAAAACCCCTAGCCGTTTATGCACGAGAAGTGTTTAATACACTGCCACATACTACCTCCTACAGCCTCAGAAACTGTTTCTGATGACACGTTGTCTTTTGCGGTGAATTACTACATGTGTTTAAGACTCCTTTGTCAAAAAGGGAGATGAATCTTTCGGATCTACATCCCAGAAAACTTTTGTAATTGCATTGTTTGGTTCTACTAAGAAGCCATGGATTTGTCCCTTCTCTGGTTGATAAATTTCATTTGTGAAAATATGTGTTGACTCTCCTTTTTGAAGTTCCACCACCACCTTGGGGAACAGAGGGAAGGGTATGGGGGGCTCCCGCTGACGATGGTCCTTGCGCCCTGCATGCCTCTAGGCATGTGGGACCCTAAAGATGCTGGTCTAGCAGATCTCGATGATCTCTTCAGTAAACATTATTTTAGAAACATTTTCCAAGGTCTGGAAATTCATCCTTAAGTTTCTGAAATCAGCGGAGAAGCAAAAATGATTTTGGAAAATTCGTTTATCCGTCTTCTGCATAATAATTCAAAGTGGTAGACTGAAGTAATACGGTTTATGGCTTGGTTAACATAACTTCTGAAAGCCTTTATTACCGTGTGACCCGAGAAGTTCACAAGCAAAGACTTAATTTCTCCCCAGGCTGACGCTTTCTGTATCTCCAAAGTGGCGATTCAGCTTTATTTTAAGCCCTGAATGAAAGGGGGAGCGTTATTCTCCTCAGGTCCACATCAGGCTCTGGGCCAGCAGCAGCTGTCAGCTCAGCGGGTTTCAGCTTGCGGCTCAATGCAGCCTGACTCAGAACCCTTGGCAGGGACGAATGAGAGCCCTGTGCTTATGGGAAACTACTTAAGTTGTCTGCTCTCTTTTTGTTGCTGTTGTTTTACAGTCCAAGTTCCACTTACTAGACATCAGGAAAAAGCTGCTCCATCCTCGGTAGCACTGAAACATCCATTCTCACTGGTACACGTTGCATCAACACAGCTTAGCTGAAGGTCACTGAACTCCAGAACCAACCAACAGGGTGAAGGTAGGTGAAGGGACCTGACGACTTGTCAGCACAGGATTATTCTCGGCCACATTCTGGCTCTGGCTCTAACTCTTACTCATCTTCTCACATGCACGTCCTTATACTTATCCCATTCCCAAAGGCTTGATAATGTGGATATAATAAGCAGTGTTTTTACTATTTCTTTCTCTGAACAAATCTCATTCCAATTTTTGTCCTCTGTTTTCATTAATCATTTGAGTTAACACACAAAAGATGCTCATGCTTTAACCTCCTAGCTGGATTTCCCAATTTATAAACTAAAGTAACTAAGTAACTAAGGTAACCAGTCTATGAGTGAGCCAATAGGCTCAGTTAGATCCTATAGAGTGTGTGAAGACTTTTGTTTTTGTAGTATTTTAGATAGCCCCTCTGATTTTCCTTTCCTTCCCAAGATCAAATCCCATAGTTATATCCCCAAAGGATCCTGGGATATGCTAATGCGTGCTTTCATCTTATCCACCTAGATTTTGTGGGGGTAAAAAAGGGCTTGAAAATGACCCACAGAAAAAGACCTCTTGTCCTAATTCTCTCTCCTCTCCTTCACTGTGCCCACACACTTCTCCTCTCCTCCTCTCATCTTTTCATTTCACTGTGAAACATTTTCATTTTTCTCTTCATTTGTTTATTCAACAACATTATGCTAAGGTCTACCACATTTCAGAAGCTGTACTAGGGATGCAATAAGGAACAAGGCAGAACATTTCCTCACCCAGTTTATATTCTAGTAAGGGAGACCAACAGTAAACAAGTAAACAAAGTCATAATCAGGAGAATAAGGGTTGACCTTATACATACTAACAGAGACTGGTTTCTTTCTACTTGAAGTAGGCACTCTACCTAGTATTCAGGATCTTCTCAGCAGGGTGATATTTGAGATCTAAAGAATGAGATGAACTTGAACATGCAAAGAACATGGGAAAGACATTTCAGGCAGAGGGGAATTCAGGCAGCAGGAAAGAGCATGTTGTACTTGGAAAGACTGACAGAAATCCACTGTGGCTGGAGGAGAACTCAGAATGTCCCCTGTGGAGCTTGGTGAGCAAGGATCACACGTGAGCCCTGCAGGTCACCCCAAACCCTTGAAGAGACAGGCTAAGCTCTCTGTGACAAGTAACCTTGTGAGAGCTCTGGTGATTGGTGAGTAAAACCAGGTGAGAGTTCCAAGGAAATCATCCGCTTGGTACATCATGTATTGACATGTTCACATTGGATATGGGGTAGGCATCTGGGGAGAAATTCAAGAAAGTCCATGCTCAGTACTCTTGTCCACAGAGCAGTATCCAGTAGAACCAGCCCTCTCATTTTCAAGGGTATATTGTGTAATATCATGTGTACAGTGCTATATCATTGTAACACTTGGAATGTGTCCCCTACATTATTTCTAGTCCATACTTCCACCTGCTGGGCCTCCCACTGATCTGTATATTCAAGATCTATTTATCAGGCATCTGGGTTAGGCAGGTCAATGTAAATTTCAAGGCAAATTTGGTTGAGACCAGCCTGCTGGAATATAGACTAAAACAACCTCAGGAAATTCCCTTTAGATTTGCATTCCTATGGTCCTTTTCTATGTGGATGCCTATTGGGTTTGTACTTTGTAGAATACCCCACATCTGTTAGTATTTGACTTTTTTTCCCCATTCTCAATGTGCTCTCATCACCCTCCCTGGTTCCACGTTATAATGTGATTTGATTCCTAAATCTCCCCCTTCTACTTGATTTTTGTTGAGGATTACCATCAAACTCATAATACTTTGGTAATAGTTTTAGAAATTTAAAATACAAATACACTTTCTGTGTTATTTCCCAACAAAGCATTTTTTTCAATCTCATTTAAAACGAATGGTTTAATTGACTTCCTTAGGCTCTTTGAATAATAGGTTGAGCCAAAGGTGAAATAATGTCTTATTATTTGCATTATTGTATTGCAGAGCATGTGACTAACTCTGGTGGAGAACTAGGAAAGTTACATAGAAAGGACCCAGATGGTGGAAACACACATGTTCTATGTCTTAGTATGAGAAACAGCACAAGCAAGTAAATTATTCCCAGATGTTTATTACAATAGTCCAGGTCTGGAATAATTATTGTGCTTCTGGCAAGAGACAAAGGTGGAAAATAGACATTTAAGTAAAGTTAACATAAAAGGAATTATTGCATTCTTTCCTGGACCTAATCACCTGTAGTTGGAAAAGTAATGGTTCCACATGTCATGTTATTTATTGATTTCTATTAGATATTTGCATTTGTTTGACCCAACGATAGGTTTAGAGCGTTGCTAACCTAGATACTCTTGAGAACTTAATAAAGCAACTGGTACTTGATAACAGAGCAGTATGTTTAGAGTATATAGAAGCTAATATTTCCAAAAACACAAACAGCATGCCTTTGTTAAAGTATCTAAAAACATGTCCCCCCTCTACTACCTACATAATTTTCAAACAGATTGACATATATTTAGCCCACTTCGTGCAAACTGTACAAATATTTCACCTTGTGCATATACTTCTGAAAATATATGGCAAGCCTCTTTTGCATGGCATTTCTTAACACCAAGTCACTATTTTTTGAGCTGACACCTCAGTACCTCACTGATGATGTTATTTCCTCATTAACAAATACATCATTTCTCCTATTGAAACTACCTAGAATATATGAATATATTTTTGTGACCCAGAATAAAGATTACACGGCACGAGAGATTTTTTTTTTTAAAGATTTTTATTGAATTTATTTTTAGACGGAGGGGAAGACAGGGAGAAAGAGAGGGAGAGAAACATCAATGTGCGGTTGCCTCTTACGCACCCCCTACTGGGGACCTGGCCCGCAACACAGGCATGTGCCCTGACTGGGGAATCGAACCCGGAGACCCTTTGGTTTGCAGGCTGACACTCCATCCACTGAGCTACACCAGCCAGGAGCATGAGACACTTTTAATTAACAAAGCTATTAGCTTTTTAAAGAAATTCAGATATAAGTAAATAGACCAAGGCTAGTCCCAGCAAATACCTTGCTTCAGCTGAATACCACCAACAAAGTACATTCTGCTTCCTTTAGCATAAAAACACATTCACATAGCAGAGACAGCTACTCAGAACTCCAAAGAGAAAATCACACATGAGCAATTCTATGCATCAATCACAGCTCTCTTGGCTTTGATAGTGCAATGTATGATGATGGGAAAGAATCCAAATATTTATCCTCCGTTTCCTGTATGAATTTCATCGTGAGGTATCCAAATAATCTACAAAGAGAATTTTTATTTATAGACTAATGCAAGCTAGTCAACTCAAGACATAGATTTCAGAAAGTCACCTAAAAATACCCTTGAAAAAAAAAACATAGAACTTAGGCCAGAGTGTCAAGATTTATATCCAGTTAATAATTTAAAAACTATCCTCAACAGGATTCCAAACACTATTACAAGGGCTCTTTTTTTCCAACATGGAAATTCAGACCCAGGGGAGTAAAGGGAACGTGGTCCATGTCATATGGGAATTCAGAGGCTTATTCACATTAGAATCACAAGCGAAATCTCTTCAATCCTGGTCGTTTGCTCTTTTAAGATAATACACTGCTTGTTATTTTGGTGTTTTTTCTTTAACACTACGAGAATGGCCCTTATGGTTCCACCAGGTAACAAAGGCGGCCCGTCATAATGTGACTATCGTATTTATTTTAATTTTCTTGGGAGAAAGGGTCCCAAAAGGAAATAAAGTGAGCGAAGACTCTGAGACCTCTCTCCACAGACCCTTTTCAGAGTGAGGCTGACAGAAGCCCGTGTTGGCAGTAGGTCTGGTGGTCAGAATCATGACTGCCCAGTCGGTTTACAAAAAAAGCTTTGGTTCTTCATAATTAGTGGGTCTGTGGGGAAAGAGAATCTCTGGCGCATTCTTCCCAGGCTTTTCCCTAACTCTCCATGGCTTACAGCTCAGAGAGGAGGCAAAGCAGGAGGAGAACAGAGACAGGCCTTCGTCGTGCGCTGGCTCTCGCCTGCCAAACCAGCCGGCTGGAGGCAGAGGCAATTTCCTTAGAGTTTGCAGCCTCACACTGACTTCTGCACAGCGAGGTTGGGCAATATTTATTGTTGAGTGGAGCCCCGGGAGATTATTCTTGGAAGGAAAAACCTCTGTGAACCTTTGTGTGTTGACTGAAAATCTCTTATAGCCAGGGTTTCACAAACTAGACACGATTGCCTCCGTCCAACACAAAAATGACTGGGCAAGAGGAAAATTCTTAAAGTTTGGAAATCCAGACATGGTTTCTTCTTACTCAAGGTGATTTATATCTCTGGAGCACTGGGTTAGGAAAGTGTGGAAATAAATGGATAACTTCAAGATACCGTGAACTGCTCTCTAGGATTTTGTGAAACATTGCAATTTCAAAATATCTATTTACTCATTACTTATTTCCAGGGGGTTTTATGTTTTAAGCTCCCTTTATATGCAGGGCCATAGGTCTCATACTGAAAGAGATGTGAGGAGTAAAAAGACGTCTAATTCTTGGCATGAAGATGCTTGCACTATTCACTGTCAGCCCACCCTACCCCCAAATCAAACAATAAGAAGAAATAAACCTCCTAGAAGCAATAGTGGTCTAATTTAAATAGTCCATTTCAGTGTTATAAAATAGTCTTTGAAACCACCTCTCGTCACTCCTTCTCTCCCTAAGCTAGCGCCTGAGCATAAGGAGAAAGGGGTGCCAGCACCTAACCTTAAGTTAATGGGGAGAGTCAGGACCTCAGACCCAGTGCTGTCTGTCACACTGGGCTCTAGGACAATGTCCCTCATCCAGCTGTTGCCACTAGTCCCCTGTCATCTCCAGCTCAGCTGTGCAGTTGACGAGATTCGTGAGCTGGCCTGTTCCAGCGTGGCCAGGGCAGAGCAGCCTCCCTGGCAAACAGGCGTCGTGTTGGCTTCTGCTCCTGTTCTTGACCTTGCAGGGTTTAGCTCAGCCATCGTTGGGTCTTGCAGGCTGCACGGTAACCCCGGCACAGAGTCGTGTTGTGCAACAGTGTGCAAGCTCCCCGGCCAGAGTCTCAGTTGCTTTGAAACCCAGGGTGAGTCCGGAAAGCTGGCCTCTGAGGTCGTCCTCTCCCCAGCCACCTAACGTTACCAAGTTGCTATGGCCACTTCCCAGCTTGGTGACTGGAGGGTGTTTCAAAGGTGATCGACCTGGAGACGTTAATACAGAGAGAGCACAGCCCTTCTCTGCCTTCAGTGTTTCCCTCACGTCTCTGGAATCTTCTGTCCTTTTCACCACAGAAGATACCTATCTGACTAACACTCTCAGTTTTCTCTTCTCTGTTCCTTCCCACAAATTGCCTCAGCCTGAAAAGGATTGGGCATTTCTTCCATTTCCCCCAAGTTCTATTTTCCCTTTACAATCACTTGACCAGATGGGGTGTGCCCTCTCTACTGCAGTGAGTCCCCTGAACATGCTTGTTCGCAGTGAGTAAGCAAAGGCTCTGAGGGGCTTCAAAATTCTACTCTCACAACAACAGTCTATTTTGATCTCGGAGGCCAGGCACTACCTTGTTCTTTCTCTTCATAATATCCAAATGTCCCCTGAGGCTAAGGGGTGCTTTGGGTAAATGGGGTAAAGATTTTATATTCAGAAAAGCACAGGGAAATCATATTGGTAACGATTATGATTATTATACTTAGCACGTGGCCCCTCCCCCTGCCAGAATGCCGAAGGACTCGAGACTTAATCCTCACAAGAGGAGCTTTACAGAAATGAGTGAGTACAACCTAGTTTATTTTTCCAATGTAATCCCCACAAAACAGGAAGATCAGAAACTTTTAACAGCTTCTAGCGATGATGAGAAACAATGCCAGAAGCTTCTATAAGGACAGAAGCCACTGCTAGGTACAGTCAGTAGAGCCCTGGGTATCAGATGTGAGAAATCAATTGCCTCAAGACAGGTTTTGCAGGCTGGCAAGGTTTTCCTGTGGTACCCATCAGCCCCTGGCCAATGCCAGCAGGAGTGAAGATGAGTACCCAGGAGAGATGCTGCATCAGGGTTCATGAGCCAGAAGGAAACGGGAGAGGCTGAGAATCTCTGTGTAAGGAGCGCAGGTGAGATAATCTGCATGTGACTTCCAGCCCTGTTCTGGAAGAATGAGGAGGTCTCGGGTCCTTAAACAGCAGTGGCAGGTTGGAGAATTTGAGGGGAAGGCAATTTAGAACAGTACTGAGATTTCTTACCTTTTTTTCTTCCCCTTCCTCTCTGTTGAGACCTGGGAAAAGTGATAGAAACCTGTTAGATCACAATGGCAATGGCTATATTCATATAATTACAATCTAAAGGATTGTCATTTCCCATTTTATATTGCCGATTTGGTCTCATTATTTAAGAATCTACATGTCGTGGTTTTATTTTATTTTTTGAAATTTCTTTTTTCTTTTTTATTATTGTTGTTCAATTGCAGTCATCCCCATCATCCCCCCATTAATCTCCTCCACCCTAACCACCCCCACCTCCCACATTCAATCCTCCCCCCACCATTGTCTTTGTCCATGGGTCCTTTGTACATGTTCCTTGATGACCCTTCCTCTTCTTTTCCCCATTATCCCCTGCTCTCCTCCCCTCTATTCACTGTCAGTTTGTTCTTTATTTCAATGTCTCTGGTTCTATTTTGCTCTCTTGTCTGTTTTATTGATTAGATCCCACTTATAGGTGAGATCATATGATATTTGTCTTTCACTGCCTGGTTTATTTCACTTAGAATAATGCTCCCCAGTTCTATCCATGCTGTTGAGAGGGTAGGAGCTCCTTCTTTCTTTCTGTTGCATAGTAAGTATTCCATTGTGTAAATGCACCACAGTTTTTTGATCCACTCATTTACTAATGGGCACTTAGGCTGCTTCCAGCACGTGACTATTGTAAATTGCACTGCTATGAACCTTGAGGTGCCTAGGCTCTTTTGCATTGGTGTTTCAGGATTCTTAGGGTATAACCCCAGCACTGGAATTGCCAGGTCAAAAGGTAGTTCCATTTTTAGTTTTTTGAGGAAATTCCATACTGTTTTCCACAATGACTACACCAATCTGCATTCCCACCAACAGTGCACTAGGGTTCCCTTCTCTCCACAGTCTCACCAGCACTCGTTGTTTGTTGATTTGTTTATGATGGCCATTCTGACTGGTGTGAAGTGGTATCTCACTGTGGTTTTAGTTTGCAGCTCTCTGACAACTGGTGATGTTGAGCATCCTTCTATATGTGTATGGACCCTGTGTATGTTCTCCTTGGAGAAGCGTCCGTTTAGTGGTCCTTTTTAATTTGATGAAGTCCCATTTTTATTTTTGAAAATTTCTAAGCTTTAAATCATTTATGGGTCAGTTGGTTCCGAAGCCCATCTGGTTTCTGGAACAGACACGAGTACTACTTCTCATAGGTTCTGTCCCAGTATGTTAAAACAGAAGTCTGCTCTTCCCTCTGCTAGAAACCTCTTTCCTTCTGTTGTTTGCACACTTCTGTTAATTTTGCTTCCCCACCTCTCAACCCCACCCCCACGCTTCAATCAGATCTCCACGGTATTTTCTCATCGCATCCTTTTCTTTTCTTACTTAGCACATATCTTGATTTCAGAGCACTGGCCTCTTGGGGTCTACACCTGAAGGGTCCCAGGTCCTCTAGCACCTCCCTCCCAACTTACCAAGAGCCCACATTTATGACCATTACTCTCCTATCCAATTTTCAATTTATTCTTCACTTTCTTTCACCTCCACCACATCATCCTCTCTCTGCCTGAGCCCCACCCCCAGAGAGCTAGCCTGGGGGGATATCTCCAACCCGTTGGGAAGGGACAGATTCTGAAGGGCTTGTGGGAAGGATGTTGTAAACCTTGGAAGAGCGGCAGCACAGACAGTGTGCTTCTGGAATCCCATGTTGGGCCCCCAGATGTACTTTTCTCTAAACACATGGGCATGGGGATCTAAAGTAGTCGTAGAAAAATGAGACTCAGTGTGTTTAAAAACATGCCGATTGTATGTGGCAGACTGGGAATCGAACACCAGCCAACTTGAATCCCAGGTGCATGAGCTTCCCTGTTACATCCAGCTGCTTCATGCTCACAGCTCGGCATCGGGATTGACCTCAGCATAATCTGTCTCTGATACCTGAGCTCAGGAACTTTAGTGAGCAAGCCCCGATTTCAGTGGCTTTCAGTGTTTTATCTTCTTTCATTTGTCCTGACCCTCTGGAGCAGTAAGCAGCTTTCCTGTCAGTGACAGTGGCTTATTAAACAGAGAGGAGTCTGGGTGGCAATAGAACAACAGTGTAATTTAAAAATAGCTCACCGTTCCGAGAGGGACTGCCCAGGTGTGGCTGTCCAACCTTTTGGCGTCTCTGGGCCAAAATGGAAGAAGAGTTGTCTTGGGTAACCCATTAAATACCTTGCGACACGTAATCACACACAAAAGAATCTCATAATGTTTTAAGTAAATGTATGATTTTGTGTTGGGCCACATTCACAGTCATCCTGGGCACTGGGTTGGACACCTCTGGCCTAGGGAGAAGTGCCCTTATACCATTTTTGAGGATCGATCCTTTTAGGGTCCTTTGATTTCAGAAGCAGGGCCATTTGCGCTTTACCCCCTTTCTTCCCGAGCCTCTCCTTTCCCAGTTTCCCTAGAACCCGGCGCTTGCAGTATCAGATTTGTTTCTGAACGTACTTCCCCTGGCACAGGCTATAGCTGAACTTCTGCTCCTGTGTGTTGCTTTCCGCTCATTCCTTCCCACCGCCACCCCCGTGCTCAGCGGGCCTTCTCCTAACCCCAGAATGCCCACATCATGCTGTCCTCACTAACTGACATGTCAGACAACTGTTTACTGTGAATCTTTGGCACATCTGTGGAGCTCTCCTTCTCTTCATTTCTACTCAAATAAGCCCTCAGAGGACATCATTGTGGTCTGTCTGGTTGCTGGCTCTCCCGTCATTCTAACCTCACAGCATTTGTCTGGGCCTTCCCACCACAGATATCCACATAATTATCCCTTGTTCTTTAGTGTTAACTTGAACCTTCTTGTAATAGCTTCATCAGGGATGAATGAGCTTCTAACAAAAGAAATGTATCTTCCTTCCATACTTTTTTATATGAATTCTTGTTTTTTAGTCACAACACATAACGGACATGTTTCCCTTTCGGAAATTTTTTTTTTCCCCCTCAGTCTTGTCAAAACTTGGATTTGTAAACTACATCTGTGAAATATTTATTTAAAAGTATCACTAACGTGATGTATGAGTCTGTATATTAAAGTTTATGAAACCACTTTCATAAAAAACAATTAAAGCTTTTAAAGGTGAATATCATTAAACATTCTTCACCAGGTTAGGACCTGTTGGTTCATACTTTTGCCCTGAGAAATTTCTATTATTCTTCCCTCTGAGTCATCGAGAGCCACTCTGGTAAGATTGTGTCTGTGTAGCATGATGTGTTATGGCCATCGTGGGTGGGAATTTTGTCAAATACCTGTTCTATAAAATCACTGAAGGAAAAAACACTGTCTTTATTGTGACATTCTCTCTCTCTCCCTCTCTCTCTCTCTCTCTCTCTCTTTTTTTTTTTTTTGGTAAGAATTTATGTTTCTTCTGGTAACTGTAGCCACAGCAACTGCCTGAAACGAAACTGGTAACTGGTTTCCTGCTCCCTACTCAAAGCAGATGCAGACTCACAGTGCACTCTGGGGAACTGAACATTAGTTTTTATGCTTTTTGTATCTTAATCTTCTGAAGAAAAGACTATGTGAGAAGGCACACAGGAACTGATAATAACAGGACATTTTCACTTCATAACAATAATCATTCACATTTTCATGCGCAGAGGTTGCGAATACCTGAGGCTTTGGATTATTATTTCCATGTTACAACCCAAGACGTATCTTTATCTAACTGGATGTGTGTCTCTAACTGTATCTATAGCCATACCCATAGCCATGCCTATGTCTAGATATGGACATAGATACAGACACAGATGGGTAGCTTCAAATTTTAGTAAGTGGATATGGTCAACTACATTCAGCTGATTGTGCTATTTCAGAGAAGTTCAGAATAAGGTCATATTTGAAAAGCGAGCTCTTTCTGCATTCTGGAGAAAATGCCAGTTTGGAATTTTCATATTTAAGACACCCCCACCTCTGCCAATAAAATATAGGTTACATGATTCTAAAGTTTTCAGTGAGAAAGTTTTGCTTTCACGGTAGAAGAAAACTGCAAGTTATTATAGCCCATGGTGTGTATTTAAGGATAATTGGGGATAACACATAATTTCAACTTATTTCTGGACTAAATTAATATGATTATATATTATTTCATACCACAAGAATGAAATTATGCTTTCATAGAAGTCGATTCCTCTCCCCAAAGAACTGGATTGTTAGCCATTTTGATCAATATTTTCAATTAATACCACTACCAGATACATATTTTCAGGAAAGAATAAAGTCCTGTTGTCACTAGTGCCATTTCAAATTAATAATGAGAAGTAGGTAACTTGCAGGGCATGTACCTGCATTAGTTTGAAATCAGGGCACGGGGTCCTTAGTGGTTATCTGTCCACTCAGCTGACCTTGAAGCATACAGTCATTAGAACACTTGAGGTTCAGGTGTACAGACAGACAACCACTAAGGAGTAATTAAATATGGCTGCCCTCTCGAAAGAAAGAAATGGAAACATGTATGGGAGGCATTTGAATACGTGAGGATGCTAAGAAAGGCTTAAAAACTAAGATCCTAAATTAATGATAAAGTGTGTGTTTTAGAGGGTACATGCAGGTGCCCTCCTACTAAGAAGTATTCAGGAGATTAGTCACCATAAACTTACTCAAGATGTTTTGAGGTGCTCTAATTCAACCAGGTAAATGAGATAAAGAGTTAGAATTGAGAAATGTGCTTTTGCTTACATTACATGGCTGGCTTCTTCCAGCTACCCCATCAAGTGAATTGAAAGAGGAGCCTCCTAAAATGAAGGAGAATCGAAGCCTATAATATAGAATATCATAGCTCCTAATGTGCTGGGTTAAAAAAAATGCCGAGAGAACTGATCTATGGCCCACGTTTCCTGGAATTGGAATCTTGAGCATAGCTCCTTAAGAGAATTTACTGGAAACAGTGAGCTGATGACATGCCCATCGATGGACTATGCCAGACTCCCAAGGAGAGGCACCCTGTGCAGAGGATTCAATGATCCCTCAGCTGTTGAGGGGGACCCCCTCTCTAGGAAGCGTCCCATGAGCCAAAGGTGACAGACGGTCATTTTCCTAAGTGTGACATTTAGAATGTCTTTTTGTTGCTCTTTTTCTTATTTCAGAAATCAGATAGATGCTGTGCTTAATAAATTTGACTGCATATAAATTGTTTAGATTAAAAAAATATGTTCAGCTCAAATGAAACTGAAAAACAAGTAGAGTAAAAGTGCTTGTAGCAAATATTAATAGGTCTTATCCATATTATATGAGGTGAAGGATCAGAGAAGTAGTAAGAACAGCCTCAAGGACGCCGACAGACGCGTGTAAATGTGTAGATAACTCACACATATTGAGAGAATGGAAGCAGTTCGAACATCAGTGTTAAAAGAATAGAAATGAAAATGACCACATGATTTTATTTCTGGTGAAAAATAAAAGGAATATTCTGACCCCATAAATGAAACATAGAAAAATGATTACAGTAGTCTTCCCCCCCTTATACAATCCAAGACCCCTGAAACATAGAAAATACCAAACCCTATATATACTGTGTTTTTCTATACATACATACCTATAATAAAGTTTAATTTATAAATTAGGCACAGTAAAAGACTAACAGCAATAACCTATAATAAAACAGAACATTTATAACCATATAAGATATATGAATATGGTCTCACTCTCTCTCAAAATATCTTATTGCACTGTACTAACCCTTTTTTTGTGATGATGTAAGATGATACAATGCCTACGTAATGAGATGAGGTGAGATGAGTGATATGGGCATTGTGATGTAGTGTTAGGCTACAACGAAGGATACTTGAACGCAAGCAATTTGATATTGCAACAGTTGATCTGATAACCAAGAAGGCTAAGTGGCTAACAGGTGCTGCGGTACATAGTGTGGGCACACTGGACAAAGGAATGATTCACATCTGAGGAAGTACAGAGTGGGAAAGTGTGAGGTTTCATCACAATACTCCGAATGGTGTGCAATTTAAAACTTATGAATTGTTTATTTCTGGAATTTTCCATTTAATATTTTTCAACTACAGTTGACCACAGGCAACTGAAACTTCAGAAAGCAAAACCATGGATAAGAGTTTAATATTTTTTTTGGATATGTCTCCTTGGGCAAGGGAGACAAAAGAAAGAGATAAATGCAACCACATCAAACTAAAGAGCTTTTGCACAGCAAGTGAAGCCATCAACAAAATGAAAAGACAATCTATTGAACTGGAGAAGACAGTCACCAATGATATATTCAATAAGGGGTTAATATCCAAAATATATAAGGAACTCATACATCTTATCACCAAAAAAATCCAATATAAAAAATTAGCAGAGGATCTGAATAGACATTTCTCCAAAGTGCCCATACAGAGACCAATAGACATATTAAAAGAAGCTCAACATCACTAATCATCAGGGAAATACAAATGAAAACCACAGTCAGATATCACCTGACACCTGTCAGAATGGCTGTCATCAATAAATCAATAAATAACAAGTGATGACAAGAATGTGGAGTAAAGGGAACCCTCATACACTGTTCATGGGATTGTAACTAGTGCGAGTACTGTGGAAATCAGTGTGAAGGGCCCTCAAAAATTAAAAATGAAACTGCTATATGTCCCAACAATTCCACTTTTGAGTATTTACCCAAAGAAATCCAAAGCACGGATTCTGAATTACATATGCACCCCTATGGTCATTGCAGCATTATTTACAATAGCCAGGATATGGAAGCAATCTAGGGGTCCATCAATAGGTGGATGGATAAAGAAAAGTGGCACATATATACAATGGATTATTACTCAGCCATGAAAGAGAATGAAATCTTGCCATTTGCAACAACATGGCTGGATAGAGGGTATTATGCTAAGTGAAATCAGTCAGAGGAAAAACAAATGCCATATGATTTCACTTATATGCAAAATCTAAAACAAAACATAACAAACAAACAAAACAGAAACAGACTTATAGATACAGAGAACAAACTGATGATTTCCAGAAGCGAGTGGGGCTGGGTTGGAGGTTTGATAAAAATGGTAAAGAGGAATCAGAGGTACATACTTCCAGTTATAAAATAAATAAGTCACGGGGATGTAATGTATAGCTTTGGGGATTTTGTTAATAATATCGTAATAACTTTGTATGGTGACAGATGGTTACTAGGGTTACTGTGGTGATCACATCATAAGGTATAAAATGTTGGATCACTATGTTGTCCAACTGACAAGTTTAGATATACGAGGCACTGAGAAGTAACTTAAAGACAGTAAAAATAACATTAAAGGAGTTACATATGAGTAAATTTTTGTTATTTGGGTGACAAAACCTTCTGAGATGACACCAAAAGTATAGGCAACAACAAAAAAAAATAGGTAAATTGGACTTCATCAAAATTAAAACGTTTTGTTTTTCAAAAGGTACCATCAAGTATATGAAAAGACAAACCATATAATGTAAGAAAATATTGCACTGGTAAGTAACTTGAATTTAGAATGTATAAAAGATCCTTTAAACTAAATAATAAAAGACAACCCAGTCAAAAGTGGGTAAAGGAATTGAATAGACATTTCTACAAAGAAATATGCAAATAGCCAATAAGCTTAAAAAAATGCTGATCATTAGCCATCAGGAAAATACAGGACAGACTCAAAACCGTAATGAGATATGATTTCAAACTCACAAGGATGGATTTAATAAAAATGTCAGATAATAAAGAATGATAACATGGATGTGCAGAAATAAGAACACATCTACTTCTGGTGGGAATGGAAAATGATGGAAAATAGTCTGGTAGTTTCTCAAAAGGTTAAACACAAAGTTACCATATTATCCAGCAATTCCACTCTTAGGAATACACCTAAGAGAAATGAAACATAATTCCTCAGAAAAACGTCTACGCAAATATCCATAATAGCCCAAATTCAAAACTGTTCCAATTCCCATCATCTAATGGACGATAAACAGAATGAATTATGTCTATCTTATATGAGTGTGTGTATCCATGCATGTGCATGTAAATATGTCTAATATGATGTATGATTCCATTTATATGAAATGTCCAGAACAGACAAATCTAATTGAGACAGAAAGTTGATAAATGTTTGCCTCGAATGGTAAATTTGGGTCAAAATGGAGAGTGACTTTTCATGCATATTGGGTGTCCTTTTAGGATACTTTTAGGATAATAAAAATGTTATGAAATTTATTGTGGTAATTGTTTCATAGCCCTGCAAATATACTAAACACTATTGGACTGCACACTTTAAATGGGTGACATATATGGTGTGTGAATTGTATATCATAAATATTTTATATTTAAATAAATTTAAAAATAATATATATAACAAAACATGCACAAACACACATGCAACACATTTTTCTCTGTATAGACTATTTTATAAAGTTCCACTAATGTTAAATACAATTCCATGACAATAGCCAATAAACAGAGAACATATGAAGTTTTTTTAATGACAAATTGAATGTAATCAGGCAGCAAAGTATGAAGAGACCTTAAGAATGAGGAGGGCTTGAATGTATACCATGATATGTAGCAATTATTCCTCAATAAAACTGGGAATAAAATGAGAAGAAAGTAGTAAGATTTAGGTTTACCAACTTTGGGAAAATATTGTTCTCAAGGAGATAAAGCTTGACAGAATCTTTAATGGACTGGGGTAATTGGTTAAGTAACAAGTCTTTCAGGAACAGACACGTTTTGTTTTAAAAGGGCTCTGTTCTCTTAAGAATAGCTACTATTTTGTCAAGTATTTTTCAATGTGTTTTACACACATTGTCATTAGTTTTCACAAAACAAATTTTACAGAAGAGAATGTTGGAGCTTTTTAAAAAGGTAACTGCCACTCTTCACACCACTAGTATGTGGTAGAGTAAAGACTAGAATGCGGGAACGCTTATGGAATCATCCTGTGTTGACACAGGAATTTAAGACTGTGTGATCCACCAAACCAATTTTTTCAAACATCTTTTGCATGTCATTTGATTCAAAACAAAGAGGAGACACTTGAACTTCATGGTCAAGTCATTAATTTATGTTTCCCAAAGTTCACCAACCAAATTCCTGAATTCTTAACTATTAATATAAATTAAAAAATGTTACATATTAAGCCTTAAAAAGGAAATAACTTAGATCATGTTAGAAACTTTTGCAAGTGAGTGTAATGCTTTTATTTCATTCTTCCTGGATAGGTATCAGTAAAGGCTTTTATTTCTCATTATAATTACTTATAATTTATAATAATTATAATTAATTATTGTGTGAGGTCTGTCAGTGAAGAAATCTCGGTCACATTTATGAAAAATCTTTGAGATTGCTTCTTTCTCAGGCTGGAACAAGTAACATACCAAGTAGTTTCTGAGCTCAGTATACTATAACTATATCCCTTATGTAAATAATACGTTAACATGAATAATATATAATATACCCTAACACTGCACTCACTGTTATGATTTAGATTAGATATTAAAAGAAGAAAAAGTCTGGCTTATGAGGGTTTGAAAAGCTATTTAAATGTTTGTAGTTATTTTACAGGAAATGTAAATTTGTGAAGTTGCAAAACATTTATTTACATTACAGGAAAATGATTGTTTTTTTCCCCAGTGGAGAAGTAAACCAGCAATAGAATTTTGACAAGTTTTGTTTGATTCCAATGATAATTTCAATCACAAAGAGTAATGAATGTGTTGGCTCTAATCTCCTGCTCCCGGGAGCCCCTCAGAATTCCTTCGAAGGGATCCCTGCTGAGGCCACGCCTTTGCAAACACTGGTTCAATGCATGGGCGGGGAGGGGGGGATATTTTCAGTCTGACTTAGGTTGAA
The DNA here is from genome assembly GCA_004026545.1 of Mormoops blainvillei. Lineage (NCBI taxonomy): Eukaryota > Metazoa > Chordata > Mammalia > Chiroptera > Mormoopidae > Mormoops > Mormoops blainvillei. Next base: position 3,435 of record PVJD01011977.1, on the reverse strand, counting down.
TCAGGCAGGGCTATGCCGATTAGAGGGGAGAGAAAGAAAGGGCGGGCTTAAATTAAAGTACCCGAAACTTAGACAGACAAGAACATTTCTTTTAGGGATTGATTAATTTAACATGTTATAAATTTAACATTCACCCCCGTGGAACCCCAAACAATTCTCAGACCAGCAAAATGCCCACCATGGCTTTGAGAACAGACAGGTACCTTACATGACAGCTGTTTATGCCTTTTAATATAAAGGGGAGAACTTTTTGCTTTGATTTTGGCAATGACATACTCTCTTTGGTCAGCAGAAAAGAGATATTGCAGATTAAGATGAAAGGTAGAAAAAAGGTAGATCATAGGAAGCAATCACAGGGCGATGATGAAACAGAGCAGGAAATGCTTATTTAGATAAATGTGGTATTTTAAAGGCTAAACCATCATTTGTGGAGATCTCATTCCAAAAAGGATTTTAAACTCTAAAAGAGGGTGAGATAAAAGCACATGTAGCTTAAAAAAAAAAAAAGCATGACACATAAATACAGTACAAAAACCTCTAAATTTTAAAAATAGTATGTAAAAAAAAGATGATGTTAATTAAAATCCCACCACCACACCAAAATAAATGCTACAGAAAGGCCTAACAGTGAAGAAAGACATCTCTGAGTTTCAGCTTCCTTATCTATAAAAGTCACAATACAAATACTTGCTAGTTTGAACTATGACCTCTGGGATTCTTTCCAAATTAGTTTTCATGATTCTAGGTAAGATATACTTATTGTAAGTTCAACATGTCACATGTACCAGGAGCATAAGAATTTGACAAGTAATGAAGAGACTTCCATACCCAGTGGGACAAATCTCTGAGGAGGAGCCATCATACAACCTGACAGGTTTGTGACGGACATTTATGTGTGTGGTGGGGGAAGCCGTTCCACAGCCCTTAAATCACACTGCCGTGCTCCAAAGCCAGTGCTAATAACGAATTCTTAAGCTTAGCTGCACATGAAAATCTGAGAGCTTTAAAAAATCCTCATGTCCAGGTCACACCACAGACCAATTAAATCAGGTTCTCTGGGCATGGGACCTGCACATCAATATTTTTTGAAAGCTCTGGAGGGGATTCCATTGTAAGGTAATGAATGATGAGCACTGCTGCCTCATGCCTTCATGTCAAAAGGAGAAAACTGAGACCCTCATAAGCTAAATGACTGAGTTTATAGTTCAAGGAATTGGTGATGAAGTCAGGACAAGAGTCTTGGTTTCCCAACTCTGCACTCTATTCTTTCCACTGCATCCTTTCTCTCTCTCTCTCTCTCTCTCTCTCTCTCTCTCTCTCTCTCCCCACCCCGCCTCCATATTTCACATTGCTGCTTCTATATCAGCTTGCCTCTGGTCTCAATTTCAGATCTCCCGTTCAGTATCTATATACATTGCAGAACAAAGCTGCAAGCAGCCTCTCCCAGGACAATTTTTGCATGTTACTTTTATTTTTACAGACATGTCTTTCCTAGGTTTGCCAGGTTAAAGGCGGCCCAAATTCTTTCATCTTATTAATGAGAAAATTGAGCACCAGAGAAGTTAAGTGACTCGCCTACGATCCTCCTACGGTCATTCAATCCAGCAAAGAGCAAAATCCAGAACTGACATTGCCTGACATTTTAACCAAGTTCTTTCCACCCTTTCGGGAATCCAGCTTTGATGATGAGAATGTCCTGCAGGAGACACTGGCATCCTTTGTCATGAAGCCAATGCACGTCAGTCCCACAGCAGAGAAGCTGAACGAGGGTCAGACGGGGGCTGCATCCGCAGCAGCCGCCTTTTTGTGTTCAGAGGTCGGAGGACAGCCGCTGGCGCTACTGCAGCTCTCACATGGTGCTGCTTGCAAACTGGCTCCCTGGCTGTGGGGCAGCAACTCAGCCCTCGGTGGAGTTGGTGGCGTTGGAGCTATGAGAGACCCTTGCAGGTCCCAGTTCTCCTTTGTTTTGGTTCGATCAGTTCTTCCTTGTTTTCCCCTCATGTTCATTCTCCTCTTTAAACTGCGTGTCTCCTGAACTTCAGATTCCCACATCAGGCAGAGAAATAGTTTACATAACCAGCTCTGACAACTGCAAGAGGTCAAATCTCTATGTATCTATATCTCCTAGTGGATATTCGCTTCAGTCGGGACTCTGCGTGGACTGGGGGCTAGGACTGGGAAGCAGGATCAATTGGCTTCTCGCTCTTGGCCATGACTCCCCTTATGTCTATAGGCACAGAACTAGAACTGAAAAACTCCTGAACCTGACAACACGAGGTCTCCAGTGACCTTTTGACAACCACCTGCCGGGTCACAGCAATGTCTGCCTCTATCCATTTTGCCACTGTCTCCATCTCTGTCTATGACTTCTTTGTAGTGGCCTGTTTTGTATGTTTGCCTTGCCAGCTTGGTTCTGTGGGTCTTGGAGTTTGCATCCTCCCGTCTCGAGTCCAACCAACAATACTCAGCTTTTGCAATAACCTTTTCTTGATCCCATTTTGACCATTTTCCTGATTTTTTTCATGCTTTTGATTCTTATCTCCTCAAGCTAGTGTGTGTCCTTATTAATGTTCTGGTTCGCGCTGCTCTTCACTCTGTTAAAATTTTCATTCTTGAGTTTGGAATGCTACCATTCTTATACCTCTTTTCAACTACAGATGGATTAACATGGAGTTAGGAACGTAGCGGAGACTCGTTAAATAACTACCGAAATTAATAGATACTTATTAAAGGTCCATTGTCCCTACTTTAGCAAGCTTACTCGGTTGAAAGGGGGCTGGCCGCTTGCCTTCTTACACATGCTTTAAACAGCAATGGCATGAACCTAGAGCAGCTTCTGTCTGTGTGCTTTCAGGGCATCTTGACACAGAGGCCTGGCCGATAATTTTGTTGCTTAGTTTAGAAAGATAGCTACCCTATAGTCACCCTGCAAACTTTCATAGCCAAGTATTTTGAAAGGAAAAAATACTTTATACCTGATCACATAACAGCAGACAATAGGTTTTTTGAATAATTTATTTTAGTTTTCTATTTTTAGGGAAACATTATTAATTTTTTTAAAAACATATAATACTGCATTATATGATGTACATTACTTAGCCTTGCTTTTGAAGTCTGGGGTGTGGGACTTGTTTTTAAAAATTACAGCCTACAAATGATTGGCCCTTTACTCTTGTTACAGAAAAATGAAGCGACCAGACACTGAGGGGTTAGGAGCACGATCTTTAAGTACGTGCACGGGCCCAGAGGAGACAAACTCCAAATTCTGAGCCCAGAACAATAGCCCCGCATTCCCTTTATGCTGGGCTAAGTGGGGTAAGGGTCTTGGGAGGCGTGGTATAGATTTGGCACGAAAAGGGTTTACAGAGGTGAAAGAGAAGCATTTACATCATAAGTCAGGGCAATTGGTGTGAAAAGGGCTTACAGAGGTGGGAG
>PVJD01011976.1:0-42695 GCA_004026545.1 Mormoops blainvillei | reverse complement strand
ATGATGGTTCTACCTTTCACTCAGCGTACACTCCAAAGTCCTTATGGTGACAACACAAAGCAACCCAAAATCTATGGGACACAGCAAAAGCAGTCCTGAGAGGGAACTTCATAGCATTACAGGCCTACCTCAAGAAGCAAGAAAAATCACAAATAAACAATCTAACCCTATACCTAAAAGAGCTAAAATAAAAAAAAAAGAACAAAGCCCAGATTAAGTAGGAGGAAGGAAATAATAAAGATTAGAACAGAAATAAATGACATAGAGACTAAAGAAATACAAAATATCAATGAAACCAAGAGCTGTTTCTTCGAAAAGATAAACAAAAAGGACAAACCTTGCCTTGGCCAGGTCGCTTGGTTGTGTCAAGTGTTGTCTTGTACACCAAAAAGTTGTGAGGTTCATTCCCTATCAGGGCATTTACTTGGGTTGTGTGTTTGATCCCTGCTCGGGGCTTGTATGGGAGGCAACTGGCTGATCTTTTTCTCTCACAACAATGCCTCTCTCTCGCTCTTGGGCTCTCTCTCTCTCTCCCTCTCTAAAAATCAATAAACATGCCCTCAAGTGAGGATTTAACAAAAGACTGATGAACCTTTAACCAGACTCATCAAGAGAAAGAAAGAAAAAGGACCCAAATAAATAAAATCAGAAATGAAAGAGCAGAACTAACAACTAACACCATGGAATACCAAGGATTGTAAGAAAATACTATGAACAACTGACTATATGCCAACACATTGGACAGCCTGGGCAAAACGGATAAATTCCTAGAAACATACTGTCTTCCAAAACTGAATGAGAAAAGTTGAATAGACTGATTATAACTAATGAAATCAAAACAGTAATAAAAAAACTCCCAGCAAACAAAAGCCCTGTACTGAATGACTCCACAGTGAATTTTATCAAACATTCAAACAACTGACATCTATCCTTCTCAAACTATTCCAAAGTATTCAAGAGGAGGGAAGACTTCCAAGATGTTTTTATGAGGCCAGCATTATCCTAATTAAAAAAAAAAACAGATAAAGACTCTACAAAGTAATAAAATTATTGGCCAATATCTCTGATGAACATACATGCTAAAATCCTCAACAAAATATTAGCAAACAAGATCTAGAAAAAATTATATTTAAATTTATTTTATTTTTAGAGAAAGGGTCAGAGAAAGAGAGGGAGAGTTACATCAATGTGCGGTTGCATCTTGCACGCCCTGAACTGGGCACCTGGCCCACAACCTAGGCATGTGCCCTGACTGGGAATCAAACCTATGACCCTTTGTTTTGCAGGTTGGTCCTCAGTCCACTGAGCCACACCAGCCAGGGCAGGATCCAGAGATATGTTAAAAAGATCATACATCATGATCAAGTGTGATTTATTCTGGGGATAACAGGTTGGAACAATATTCACAAATATTCATTAAAAATAATGGACAAAAATCACATGATCATATCAATAGATGCAGAAAAAGAATTTGATAAAATCCAGCACCGATTTATAATAAAAACTCTCAGCAAAGTGGAACTAGAAGTGTACTACATCAGCATAATTAAGTCCATATATGACAAACCCACAGCCAACTTCATAATAAATGGGCAAAAACTAAATGTGTTTTCCTTAAGATCAGGAAAAACACAGGGATGTCCACCTTCACCATTCTTATTCAACAAAGTATTGGAAGTACTAGCCCCAGTGATCAGATAAGAAAAAGAAATAAAAGACATCCAAATTGGAGAGGCAGGATAAAACCTGTCATTATTTGCAGATGACATATTGTATATAGAAAACCCTGAAGACTCAACCCCAAAATACTATATCTAATAAATGAATTCAGCAAAGTAGCAAGATACAAAATTAATATTCAGAAATAGATGGCATTTTTATATACCAATAATGAACTATCAGAAAGAGAAGTTAAGAAAACAATCCCATTTACTATTACAAGAAAAAAATAAGTTGCCTAGAAATTAATTTAACCAGTGAGGTAAAAGACCTGTGTTTGGAAAATTATAAGATACTGAAGCAAGATATTGAGGAAGATACAAATAAGTGGAAGCATACCATATTAATTGATTGGAAGAATTAACATCATTAAAATGTCCACACTACCCAAAGCAATCTACAGGTTCAATGCAATTCCTATTTAAATAGCAATGGCATATCTCACAGATCTATACCAAATATTCCAAAAATTTATATGGAACTACAAAATACCCTGAATAGCCTCAGCAATCTTAAGAAACAAAAACAAATTTGGAGGTATCACTTTGCCTGATATCAAACTATACTACAAAGTCATAGTAATCAAAACAGTATGGTATTGGCACAAGAATAGGCATGTAGACCAATGGAACAGAACAGAGAGCACAGAAATAAACCCATGTTTTTACTTGACAAAGGAGGCAAGAGCATACAATGGAATAAAAACAGTCTCATCGATAAATGGTATTGAGACAATTGGATAGATAAATGGGAAAAATGAAACTAAACTACTGGCTTACACCATACACACAAATAAACTCAAATTGGATTGAAGACTTAAATGTAAGTTGCAAAACCATAAAAATCCTAGAAGAAAACATAGGCAGTAAAATTTTAGACATTTCTTGTAGTAGTGTTTTTGCCAGTATGTCTCCTCGAGAAAGGGAAACAAAGGAAAAAATAAGCAAATGGGAATCTATCAAACCAAAAATGTTTTGCACAGCCAAAGAAATCATCAGCAAAATGAAAATGGAATCCAGTGAATGGGAGAACATATTTGCCAATGATACGTCTGATAAGGGGTTAATTTTCAAATTATATAAAGAATTTATACTACTCAACATCAAGAAGACAAACAAACCAATTAAAAATGGCCAAAGTACCTGAACAGACACTTCTCCAAAGACATACAGGTGGCCCATAGACATATGAGAAAATGTTCAATATCTCTAATCATTAGAGAGATGCAAATTAAAACCACAATGAAATATCACCTCATGTCTGTCAGAATTCCCACAACAAGCGCTGGTGAGGATGTGGAGAAAAGCAAACCCTAATGCACAGTGGGTGGGAATGCAGACTGGTGCAGCCACTGTGGAAACAGTATGGAATTTCCTGAAAAATTAAAAATGGAACTGCCTTTTGATCCAGCAATTCCACTGCTGGGAATATATCCGAAGAAACTCGAAACACTAATTTGAAAGATGAGTGGCTAAAAAAGCTGTGATACATTTACACAATAGAATACTATTTTGCTCTAAAAAGAAAAATGTTATATTTTGCGATAACATGATTGGACTTGGAGATCATAATGCTAAGTGAAATACACCAGTCAGAGAAAGACATATACCATATATGATCTCACTTATATATAGAATCTCGTGAACAAAATAAACTGAAGGACAAGATAGAAACAGAAGCATGGATATATGGAACAAACTGACAGTTGTCAGACTGGAGGTGTGTTGGGGGGCTGGATGAAAGAAGGTGAAGGAATTAAGCAAAAAAAAAAAAACCACACACATAGATACAGACAACAGTGTGGTCATAACCAGAGGTAAAGGGGCATGGGGCTAAGGCGGAGGTGGGCAAAAGGGAGGAAAATGGGGATACAAAGAGACTTTGCTTGGGGCCATGGGCACATGATGCAGTGCGCAGATGATGTTTTGGTGAGTTGTACACTTGAAACCTGTACGGTTTTGGGAACGAATGTCACTCCGATAAATTGAATTAAAAATCCCTAAATAGGTGGCATTGTTTTCATAAGTCTCAGGCTTTACAAATGATATGTGCCTTAAAGTGGTGAGAACTTTTTCATGTAATTCCCAGGAAGCATAACAAACAAATGCCACTGTGGCCACTGAACAAGATGGCAGCAAGGCCCAGGACTTATACAAAAGGGTGAAGAGTCATTTCAAATCCAAACCTGCCAACCATGTAGCATACTTACTCAAATGGACTGAAGTTATCACAGTTTTCCTCTAAATCCAATATTGTATATTCTTAACATTCTTGTTTTTTACATACCTGAGAAAAATATTGCTCTGTTTGGCAACAAAACTACTACACCTCTAAAAATGAGAAAGAAATAAGAAAAAGAAGGAAGAGAGTTTTAACCTGAAAACAGATACCTTTTCATGGAGATAAGGGTTAGATGGCCTGCTTGACCTGAAAGATTAAGATGGAAACTCTAAATTGTAGGCTTAGAACCTCTGGTAATCTACAATCTAATACCTATTGCTTTGGTCCTGCCCTTAAATATTCTTTTCAACATTTTTTGATTATAGAAGTAATGTATACTCAATATAAGACACTTGGAAAACAGCAACACAGAAAAAAGCCCTTTCTGCCCATGTACCATCTGGAGATGGATACTGCTAACAATTTTGTATTGGCCCTTTATTTTTACATGTCCACAAACAAATATACATGTATTTACATAGTTTAAACAAAACATGTCACCCTGTGCAGATATGAAATAACCTGCTTTTCTCACTTAACAATAAACATATTATGTATATTTCCAAAATCAATAACAGTTTAAATGGCTACATGCTATTTTCTTAAGCCTTATTTTGGACATCTGCATTGTTTCTAATTATGTACTATTAAATATCCTAGTTGAATTCATTATAGCGCTTTTGTTGCTTATCTCTTTAGGGATAAATTTCTAGAAATAGAATTGTTAGAAAAAATGATTAGACTTTTTGGCTTCTCCCTTCTGAAAGGTTTTCCTGTTCATAATCCCAGTAGCAGAAAGGCTGTGCCTATTTCCTTATGCTCAGGATAATGTAAACTTTTGTATTCATTTTCATTTTTGTTTATCTTTTTCTTGGGAGCTTTTAATTTTATATTTATTTATTTTTAATTTTATTTTTTCCATTACCATTTAGTCCCCCTAGAACCAAGGGACTGAGCCGATTCTGCCTGCCTTGCAGTCTCTGGCTGAGAACTTGACATTCCCTTTTTTTTTCACATGCACGGTGACATGCTGAAATGGCCCTGCTTCACCACCTCAAATGCTGATGCCCTGGGGACAGTGAGCAGTGCAGCATGATTGCCCTATGTTTTATTTAGCATGTGCCAAGAGATCTCTGAGAACCAAGAGGCAACTGCCTGCATCCAGCTGACATTGATTGAGTCTTAGCCCTGGAAGTGAGTGGAGCTCACAGCAGCACTACCGGTGCAGTGTTGCTGTCCACAAAAGTTCTTAGGACTAAGAAGGGCAAGAGCCCATGAGATTGGCTGTAGAAGCCGAAGTGGGCATTAGTCGTTCAGCAGAAACACAGCTGGGCACATAAGAGGTGAAAAGGGGACTGGGAAGGCATTTGTGCTTCTTGGTATCTGGAGCCTATGCATCCAGGGTATCATCCATCAGGAACCAATGTGTATGTTGATGCCATGTAAGCCTATCTTGATGTTTCAGAGATAAATGAAGAACTAGAGGGGCCACTGAATCCTACTCCAGCATGTATGTACTGTTGGCCCAATAGCCTTTATGTGAGACATAACTGCTTCCCTGTGAACATTTTTTCTATTCCAGCCACTTTCACTATGAGTGAGTGGGTTGAGGTCAGCCTGACTTTGGAGTCAGATTCAAGTGTCCTTTACTCCTCTGGAGAGGACAGCCTCAAGGATGGGCATCAGCTGAAGCAGTTGCTGCTAAAAGGCTCTGACTCTGATGCTGGATGCAGCAGAGAATTATGTCACAGTGACCAGAGAGAGTCTTATTTTAGACTGGCCTTGGGGGTTGGTGTCTGTAGTAGGAATGGTTTTATTTGGCCCCTGTGTTATTCCAAGTGAACATGGAAGGAGTAGTCATGGGTCAATTGGGCGCAGAAATGGTGAGTACATTTGCTGAAGGGTTTGCATGAAAGATGGTGGCCACAAAGTCTTTGTTTGTGCCTTCCTCCACCCTTGCCTTTCAGGACTCCTGCATACCAGGCCCTGCACTGTCAGTGGCTTACTAAGTTGATACAGTATAGACTCACTTTCTGAACACAATGCTCCTTAACTTGGGTTACCAGAAAAATTTAGCCAACACTGCCGGTATCCTCTCTCCTGCTGTGCCACTCGTGGGACCTAGAGGTTGAGTGACTTGCCTAAGGTCTCAGGGCAAGTGACAGAACCAAAAAGTCCAGTTTTCCTGACTTAGCTGTCTGATAAACCAAATTGCCTTTTTATGGTTATATTTCTTACTAGTGTATTTGGGCAATGGTTGGAGAATGACAAAACAATGCTTTCTCCTTTCCCCCATGCTGCTAGGCCATCAGAGAGACAGACTGTGGCCCATTAGGGGGTCCTGGGAGCACCTCTTAGTCCCAGTGTTCCTAGAATGGTCAGCCTGGGCTAGCATAGGGAGTCAGTGCTGCTGGAGGTTAGTTCTAGCCCTTTAATAACGAAGGATGCTTATAAGGGAATAAGCCCTTTTATTGTTCCATGTACAGTTAATGTAATGGGTAGTATATTCTTTCTCAGCAGTTTTATCATAACTAATGTTCTTAGCGAAAATATGAAATCATCATGGCAAGGTCAGGACCCTGTTTAAGAGCACAAGAAAGTATATAAACCATTTTAGAAATGTTTTCATTTAAAATAATGAATATAAAAAGACTGGTACTGGAAGAGGCATGTTGCAGTTATCTGGAGAACTCACTTATGTTAAATATCCTGATGTCTTCTCTGCCTGAATAAACAAGGCATGATTGTAACAATGCCTTTAGCAAGTGCTGCACACACTGCTCTGTGTGTGTGTGTGTGTGTGTGAGAGATAGAGAGAGAGAGGGAGAGAGAGAGAGAGAGAGAGCGCACTTATTATGTGAAAAACATTGAATTCAACATGCCAGGTTTCTCTCCTGGACTATATGGTTGTGGTCGAGAAGGTAGAATGTGCTTTGTTAATGTATTTAAATCCACCCACACTCTTGATTCTTTGAGCTCCTTCTTAAATTCCTTAAGGGCAAGTACTGTATCATATTAATCTTTGCACCCCCTATTGGCTGGCAGAGTGTCTTGTACAGAGTAAGCACTTGAACAACATCTGAACTGAAATGTTGAGTTTCATGTCTTTGAGGCTCAGCCACATGAAACACACTATTTTCTTGGTGTGGTACAAAACTTTATTTATTTACTAAGATTGTATTTATTTATTTTTAGAGACAGGAGAAGGGAGGGAGAAAGAGAGGAAGAGAAACATCGATGTGTGGTTGTCTCTCAAGCGCCCCCTAATGGGGTCCTGGCCCACAACCCAGGCATGTGCCCTGAGTGGGAATCAAACTGTGACCCTTTGGTTTGCAGGAGGGCACTCAACCACTAAACCACACCAGCCAAAGCCAAAACTTTTTTAAAAAGGGAATAAGATGTCTTATGTTTTGTTTCCATTTTTTTAAACTGTGTTTAGAATTTGTTCCCCTTTTATGATTCCAGCTATACATTGGACAGATGTCTTCAGGGACTTCTCTCCAGCAATTCCCAGATCCCTTTCCTGTGCCAGACTGATGGTTTGGATACAAACATCTTGTGACTTTTGGCTCATTTTCTCTTAAAGGCAGTACTTTGTATTTGCTCACATTAAAACTCATCAGTAACTTCTTCACCCAGAAATTCAGGCTTGAGGAACTCTTCTGCCAGTTATGCATTGACTTGGAATTTCGGTTTCAAAGTGTGCAAAGAATCAGTATCTTTATCACTTATAAAATTTATTGTTTAAACGTATTTATATTTAACAAACACATATAGAGGTTACTATGTGATGGGCACTGTTGTAATTTATAAATATCAATGTATTTCATAAAATTAATCCTGGCCTCATTTTGAGGGCTCTCACATTTCATTAACCTCCTGTCAGGGGTTCTTTAGCTAGCAACTGTGGGTAGAATTTAAGAAGCATGTAAATTTGGAGGAAAAGCTATATTTAGATTTTCACTACTAACAGAATTTAGCATTTTATTCCACTCTAAATTTAGACAACAATGTATAGAAGTATTGGTAGTAACTGTGACTTTTTAAAAAAACAGTATTACAGATACTATTGTATCACAAGTTGTTGAAGATTTCTTGAAATGTTTATCATTACTTCAGAATTTTAGTTTTTAGACCTGTCATTCCATATTGCTATTTAATGTGTTAAAGGAGCACATATGTTGTTATATCACAAATGTGTTTGGATAAGTGTATCATTGTAATAGTTGGTTTCCTTTGTATTTTATTTCATGCATTTAAAATATTATTCTCATAACACAGACTCATAGATACAAAGAACAAACTGACAGTTTCCAGATGGGAGGGCGATTGTGGGGCTGGGAGGAAAAGGTGAAGGGACTGAGAAATACAAATTGGTAGTTACAGAATAGTCATGGGGATGTAAAGTACAGCATCGGGAATATAGTCAGTAATATAGTAATAACTATGTATGGTACTAAGTGGGTGTGAGATTTATCAGGACGATCGCTTCATAAATTATATAAATGTCTAATCATTATATTGTACACCTGAAACTAATATAATATTGTGTGTCAACTGTAATTGAAGAAAATAAAAATTGAAATAAAAATGTTATTCTGATAAGAAGTTCACAGGCTTCATCAGACTTTGCAAGGGGTTCATGGCACTAAAAGTTGTTAAGAACCCGTACTTTATATTCTCTCAGCCATAGTAGGCAGAGGCTGGAGCTGAAGTAGTGGGAAATTGGAAGACCCCAGGCTTTTGCCTTTTCATCTCAGCTTCACTATCCACTTAGCTGTGTGACCTAGGGTATGGGTCTTCATCCTCTGAGACTTGTTTTCCTTATCTGCGGTAGTGGTGAAGGAACCACCTGTCCCTGCTGGCTCACAGAGTGTTATGAAGATCAGACATGTCTGTGTACAGAATTGCTTTGAAAACCCTTTAAACACAATGTATTTGTTGAAGAATTCTAATGAGATTCCAGGGGTCTGATGCTCCAGAGGATGATTAATTTTGGGGGAGTCTAACGTTCAAACAGACTTAGACTGAATGCAAGAACACTCTTTAGATAGAACACCCTTTAATGTGACCTGTATCCCATTTTCCACCCAATATCTGAGATCATCTCCATAATGCTCTATAGCCTTGAATGCTCATACTTTTGTGTACAATCAATTCCTTTTCCTTACTTCTTTTCCTGCAAGTTAATTGCTTCAGTATGCCTTTGAGACCATCCACCCAGACAGAGCATTTAGACAAGCTAAGACCTTCAAAGCTTACTGCCAAGTTGAAAAAAATGGAGTGATGCTATAAATCTTGGGATTTGGGAGAGAAGACCCCTCTGGCCTCCTTGTCAATGTGATGTCTGTCCTATGATTGAATGGGGTAAAACTGGAGATACTGGAGACTCTAGCATAACACAGCAAAAGTTTCTCCCCTATGTCAGCCTTGGGCCACGCGTTACTCGCCTCTGTTACAGCATTGTTCAGTAAAATCTGAATTTCTCTGAACCAGCAGGTGTCATTCTTCTTTTAAGTTATCATGTGTCCCATGGGATCCCCATTACTTGACAGGTAGCTCTGGTGTCATTAAGCATTTTTAATGAGTATTAGTTGAAGAATAATTATAGATATTTATTGAGCACTTATTTTGCCAAGCATAGTTATTACTAGGTACTTGACACTGAGCCAAGCCTCATAAATAACCCTTTATGGGAAATGACAGTGTTACAAGGTGACCTTGAACACCATGTTATAAAAGAAAAAGCATGAATTAAAGCCAGGAACATCTGGATTCAAATCCAGAGCTTTGTCACATACCAGCTGTGTGCCTCCTCAGGCAAGTAGATCAAACTCTCTGAACCTGCTTTCTCCTCTTAATATGTTTCAAGCTTCCTAAAATTTGTGAAGCCTTCCGTGATGTCCTCTTGCAGCACTCGTACATCACTGTATCTTTTAGCAGGTATCCCCACCAGATTGTAAACTCTTGAGGGAAGAGGTCATGTTTTATTCTTCTTTGAATTTCTAGGACCAAGACTCGTACATATCACGTGCTCTATAATGGCATGTGAATGAAAAATATGGAGTTTATAATAATAATTACCAATTAGGTTGATATGAAGGTTAAATAAAAGATGGAGCATATGATCTTGCCTGTAAGAGGAATCTAATGAACAAAATAAACTAATGAACAAAATAGAACCACAGGCATGGAAACATGGAACAGACTTGACAGTGACCAGAGGGGAGGGGAGAAGGGGACAATGGTGGAAAGAAGGGGAAGGGACCAGACAAAGAACATGTACAAGTGACCCATGGACATGGACAGCAGTGTGAGGATTGACTGTGGGAGGGTGGGGTGGGGTGGGTGGAGGAGGGCAAAGGGGAAAAATCAGGACACTATAATAGAATAAAAATAAAAAAAGATAAAAAAAGATGGAGCAGTAGAAAGTTTTGAGTTTGCACTTGGACAGACCAAGTTTCAAATCTCATCTCTACCTTTTAGAAGCTTAAGCAACCTAGTTTACATTTCAGAGACTCAACTGAAACAGGATAATATCCAATACTATATACTTTTCAGTTATAGTAAAAATGAATGAATCTCTTTATATATTTACTGGTAAGTACATGTTATTAATCAATATTAGCTTTTATTAGTAGTGCATATGAATGTAGTTTGTGTAGTGTGCTACACAAATACCCATTGAACAAATATATACTGAGCACGTACAATACAAAAGACAGATGAGAACCATACTCTTGTGGGACTTACACTGTGAGAGTGGATGGGGGATGGGTGGGGGCACAGAGAGTTAGCTCAGGTCTCAAAAGCAAGCTGTCATTATTACATTATCCACACCATTCATGGTTGTTCGACACTAAATATTTTCATGCTCAGCTTTTATGGTCTTAGCTAAAGGGTGAAGGATTTAAGTTCAGTGTGTTGAACCTCACCCTTCTAGCTCTTTGAGGTCAAGAGCCCGCCATGCTCCCACAGTGCTTGGCAGAGTGTCTGAGACCGAGTAAATGTTTAGAACATATTTGAACAGCTGACCTTCCCTTCTTGAAGCCCAGCAACATGATGCAGCTCCACAATTCTTGTTGTGAACAGAAAAACATTTTTTCTTAAAATGGGGGTACTTACAATTATTGCACTTTTGATAGAATCATAATCATAATCGTAACTCTTTATTTGGAACTCACTATGGGCCAGGAACTGGTCAGGTAACTTATAGATGCGATCTCATTGAATCTTTACCACCAGTTGGAGGTAGGTACTGTTTCTCCATAATTTTACCAGCTAGGGAATTGAAGTTCTCATTGTGTTCATGTAACTTGCCTAAAGGTATACAGGCATGAAGTGATTTTGGGCAGAATGATAGCATAATAGGTGCTCAGTGGATGGTAGCAATTGTGGTGCAAAGTGAATCCAGGTCTATTTGATGGGCCGTCCACACAGCTGAGATCCCAAGGGCTCACCCGGCTCTACCAGGTGAGTCAAAAGGTCTTGCACATCTATGCTGTTTTTTCAAGTAATAAAGTTTATTTTGCATTATATGAAAAGTGTACATTATTGATCTCAATTAAAAACAAAACTTTATATATCTTGAACACAGATATGTGTCTAATATTCTCTGTAAACTAACTTTTTCATTTGCATCAAAGACATTTAACAAGAAACTTGGTGATGTAAAAAATAAGAACTGGAGACATTATAGGACTAAGTAGGGAGATGAAAGAAACATCTGTAAAATAAAAGAATGCCTCTATTCATTAGTATCTGGAAAAATCTAACTACTGTATCACGCAAAAATAATAAAACTAATATTTCAAAATTCAGGATGCATAACAGAACAGAAAAAGCACTCAGCATTTCTAAGGAAAATAGCTTCATTTATAGATTTCTATGTTGAATGGAAAATTTTGTGAGAGATGGTATGTGTTGCAACATGATTATGTGATATAATCCAAACATTCTATTTTTACATACTATAATCACTCTGAACTAGTATATTAGGATTCTTCAAAGAAACAGAAGCAATGAGATGGGTGTGTGCGTGTGTGTGTGTGTATGAGCACATGTGAGGAATTGGCTCATGTGGTTTTGAGGTTTGGCAAGTTTAACATTTGTAGGGCTGGCCAGCAGTCTGCAAATAATGCTTGCAGGCGTTAATGTTGTAGCCTTGTCAATCTGGAGTACCAATTACCCTCTCCTTGGAGGACTTCAATCTTTTCTCCTAAGGCCTTCAGCTGATCGGATGAGGTCCACTTACCTTATGAGGGGTACTGTACTTTGCCGTGTATAATGTGTACATACGTTTTGTGTATATTACACATGGGAATATGGCATGTGATCACTATACCCATGTATACGCACGTCCTTATTTTTCCCTCAAAAATTTGGGCCAAAGGTGTGCATTACGCACGGCAAAATATGGTAATTTGCTTTACTAAGTCTGCTGGTTTAAGTGTTAATTATATCTCAAAATACCTTCCCAGCAACATCTAAGGCTGGTGTTCATCCAAGCTACTGGGCACTATAGCCTAGCCAACTTGACACACAAAATTAACCAATCACAACTAGTATATTTAAGTAGGCTGGGAGATGTATGTGTGGATCAAACTGGTGGGAATACCAGAAAGAGACCATTTATAGTACAAGTTGATTAGGTGAAGGAGAGCAAGGGGCTTGGTTGTGGCAGTTGCAGCTTTAAATTTTCATTTTATTTAACTTATTTAAAGAAGATATCATTCATTAGTGGAAAATTTCCCTTGATTTTATTGAAATTATTAAAATAATACATTCCAGGACCCCTTAAACAGATGAATCAAAGCCTTCTGTAGTGCTGATGACAGAGATGCTTCAGTGAGGAAGCTAGTGTAAAAATAACCCCAGCTTCCTGCTGGTGCCACAGCTGGGTGCTTAAGGGGAAAGTCAGCTTTCAACAAGCATGTGCTGCCGTGGAACCCTATTTCTAGTTGTCAGGGCAGACGGTTTAGCATGTTCTTCCAACATCCTGGTAACTGAAGGGAAGAATCTGAGATGATTTACTGCAGGATTACTGAGAAAGCAAGTAATTCAAAACAGAACACCAAACTGAGGTATAAAAAAGGAATATTTATCTTTTAAAAATACAACTTTGAACACTACTGACATCTCATTTACAAAGTATTTTCCTGAAATACTCTTCATCGGCTTTGCTTACTTAGTACATTCAGTTATTTTGAATCAAGACTCAAGGGAGGGCACGTTTGTGTTATTACAAGCACCACCAACACTACAAAAGAAAAAACCGTCTCTATCTCAGGATATTAGCCTCAAATCCTCATTCTTCCCCTTTATCTGCCGTTAAGAAGGACCTCCTGACTGGTCCACCCACACTGCCATTGCAATGTGAAGGTGTCCCTGGCACTCCAGATGGAGCTGACCTATTTGCAGGAAGCCTCACACGCCCTGGCCCATTATTTATTCATTACCAACAGTTTTCTATTAATACTCATATCAACTCTTTGCAAACACTCAGCATGAAGTAAACATAATATTTATGGCAGTACACGGTTTGCAATTCAACACACTGACAGAAGAAAAGGGACCAACAGATTTCTTAAGAAGGCCAGGGGGGAAATATATTAAAATAAACCCCTTTTGCTAATGTGTGTGTGCACATGCACACATGCACATGTGTGTGTTTTAATTCTTAGAAAACTAAACATGCCCTCCTTTAAAAGCAGACTATTTACAAGGTGATTCTGAATAGCACATACACATGCCAGTCACACTGGGCACTTGCATTCTGCACATACATTTAGACTTTTTTAAATTCTGAAATAAACCTTTTGTCTGATATATTAGAGAAAATAAGTTTGGAATAGTTGTCAACTTCTGGTTCACAGTAATTTTGTAAAAGCCACAAATCATGCTTTGTCTTTTAAAAGGTGAACTTGGTCAAACACCTTGTAGAAGACATCAGTGTGTTACTCACTTACTAGGGATTGGAAAGCTGGAGCTCCTCACATTGCTCTCACCAGTAGCAACATTAATGTAAAGAGAAATTTTGAAACACAAATCACACACAAATCATCAAAATATTTCAGTTAACAGTGTTTTAAAAAATACCAAAGTCTACAGACACTGTAGCACAGACACTGAAAACACGCCAAATACTCTTTAGCATCAGGCCTTTTTCAATACTACTAATAAAAACAAAGACAATCAATTGACAAAATGGGGGAAGTAACAGCACTTGAGGTTTGAGTCAATTTTTTTAGGGCCTGTAGCTCAAGGTGCTGCTCTAGGATCCTTATTTTATGTCAAAATAGATTCCAGGAATGAACTGAACAATTTAAATCAATTTCCACTTGAAAACCATTGAAAATAGAAAGCACTTTGTAAGCTGGTCCAACACACATTTATTTTCAGGATCCCAGGTTGTTAGGCAGATGGATTCAGGTCAGTTTCAAGCCCTCGAAGCCACAGAATTTCCATCTCTTCTCCAGACTGGCTCCAACTCCAGTCATTTCTTGCTTGAAGGTATACTGAAGTCTGCTCATGAGACATTCCACATCACTGGTGCAAATCTGTGGGACAGAGGACATCTCCATTCAAAGCCAGTCTCGCCTTCCTAATCTGGCTCCTTTCCCCACAGTGCTGCCTATTTTAGGATCCTGATGCGTATGCGTGTGCCGGGGGCAGAGTTGACCTCTTTTTGCTCCACCTGCACGTGTGTGTGTTGGGGGAGATGGTAGCCTTCTTATGTTGTGACCTCTAGACAGAGTCTACTGAGCTTTCTTTTTGTTTATATATTTCATATACTTTATTTAAGTATAATTTTCACACAATAAATTCACTTACTTGATATGTTGATGAGCTTTAGTAAATTTATTGCATAAATTTAGTACACATATTCAATTTTCAACTGTCATCGCAATTCAGTTTTAGAAATTCCATCACCTCAAAAAAGTTCCTTTGTGCCCCTCTGCATTCAGTCCTCACTCCCACTCAGATTTTTTCACTGTGGTTTTGCATTTTCTGAAAATTTCATGTGTATAATCATACAACATATAGTCTTTTGTCACTTGTTTCTTTGCTTAAAATGTTTTTTTAGATTGATCACCATTGAGGTTTCTTTCTTTTTTATGAGATTTATTTATCATTCCTTTTCATATCAATAAAATGTATTAAGACACCACTAATTGTGTAAGCATTTTTAAATTTAATTTTTCAATTACAGTTTACAGCTTATACATTATTTCGTGTTATTTTCAGGTGTACGACACAGTAGTTCGAAAATCATACACTTCACAAAGTGATCTCCCTGATATTTCCAGCACCCACCTGACAACATACTTAATTATCACAATACTATTGACTATAGTCCCTATGCTGACTATTTTGTAACTATCAATTATTATTTCTTTATCCCTTCACCTATTTCGCCAAGGTGCCCACTTGCTTCCCCTATAGCATTCATCTGTCTGTTCTCTGCACCTATGAGTCTGTTTCTGTTTACTTATTTTGTCTTTTAGATGCCACATAAAGTGAAATCATATGGTATTTGGTTTTGTCTACCTAATCTCACTGAGCATGATATCCTTTAAGTCCATCCATGTTTACTGCATACAGTAAGAATTCATTGTTTTCAATCCACATCCAAGGATATGTTTATTGATTTTAGAGAGAAGGGAAGGGGGGAGAGAGGGAGAGAGGGAGAGTGGGAGGGACAGAGATGTGAGAGAGAATCATCAATTGGTTGCTGCACTTATACATGCTATGACTGGGGATCCAACCTACAACCCAGGTGTGTGTGCTGACTGGAAATTGAACCCACAACATTGTGGTGTACAGGACGGCATTCTGACTAACTGAGCCACCTGGCGAGGGCAAGAATTCTTTCTTTTTTATGGCATAGTAGTATTCCACTGTGTAAATGTACCTTAGTTGTTTTATCCACTCATTTACAGATGGGCACTTGGGCCACTTCCAGATCTTGCTGATTGTAAATAACACTGCACTGAATATAAGGGTGCATATATTCTTTCTGATTAATGTTTTGGTATTCTTTGCATATATTCCCAGAAGCAGAATTGCTGGATCATACGGCAGTTCCATTTTTAATTTTTTTCAGGAATCTCCAAACTGTTTTCCACCTCTGAGTTTTCTACTGGAAAGAGCTGGTATTAGTGATGAGGTGAGGCCTTGCTTTGTAGGCAGCTGAATGGCACCGGATCAGCACTGGTGATGCTATGTGTAGACCCTACTGAACCTGAAAAGCCTCTTGGAAAGGGAGTGAGGCCGAAATGCCTGCCACCAGACCAGAAGTCCCCACATACTCATTAGTTCACAAAGGAAAAGTAACGGGAGTATGGAACGCTCTGAGTTCCTACTTCTCTGCATTGTGTCCCTCTTCGCGCTCTCTCTCTCTCTTTCTCTCTCTCTCTCTCTCTCTCTCACACACACACATACGCACACGTGCATGTACACACACAGACACGCCCATTCACTCATATAAATACAAAAAACAAATCTGTGGATTATTTTAAGGACTGCTTCAGGTGGTCATCTTCGTGTTAGTAGCAACCTTTGTAACTGAACCTGGGCACTAGGGCTTGACAGAAGAGCACCAGAATCCTTATAGAAACCCTGGACTGACACCACACTGAACTTTCCTCCTCACTTCTGTTGGTACCACTGTGGACTCTCTCTGGGAGGTCCTGGCACTACTCCGGCAGGAAACCGGGCCTGGGCAAGGAGGGAGATCAAGCTTTCTTCCCAGTTCTAGTAGTAAGACTGTATTCCAGGTAGGTGAAATCACATTGCAGAGTATGATATGGAGTTGAATCCTCATTTCAAAAAACATAAATATTCAATGTTTACTGATATATACATAGGATATAGGTGCAGCATATGCACAGAAAAGGGTCTGAAATAAAGATATGTCAAACTGTTTACAGTGGCTATCGTCAAGGGATGGGAATTGTGAGTAACTTCCCCTTTACCATATTTCTATAGGACTTACATGGTTAGGCAATATGTATGCATTATTTTTTACAATTTTAAAAAAGAACCAGATCATTTTTACTGATATATACTTCAATTTTATACCACTTCAACTGACCGCTGGTCCTGGTGCTCACATTCCCTTCCTCTGTTCACTGCCAAATGGGCCATTTAATTGCAGAACAGCATCATTTCCCACAGATAAATGAGGGGGAAGTGCCAGCTAGAGCTGAAACAAATGCCACGAGGAGAGTGTATCGACGACAGCTGGATTCCCAAATGGGCCAGTACTTCTGTTAAAAGGACATATGTTTGAATGGCTTAACATTTTGGAATCCAACTGCACGAGTCTCAATAGCATTTCTCAAACGGCCCAGATTCTGTGAAATAGTGAGTACAATCCACGAGCAGGTTTAATGAATGCTGCTTCTGGAAAAAATCTATCATGAGTTTATTTATTCTAAAGAGCCAAGAGTCCTTCCTTCCTTGAATGAGGCGCCCTTGGCTTTCTAGGGAGCTGGCACTTACCCTTGCTCTTGACACTTTGTGATACCATCCAGGGAAGGAAGAGGCCTATGAGGTCAGCTGTGAGCAAATATTCAGCCTGTGTTAACAGACTTACTGTTCCATCTTTTATTTTTTGCCTCTGCCTTGATTGTTTCATCGTAGATAATGGCTGTGGTGGTGGTGATGGTTGGGGAGTTGGTTGGAGTTAGACTTCCAATTTGGAAAATTAACATTTGTTAATTGTTAAAGGCCCAGGGCAAGAGATTGATTTGTATAAAATATTGGTTAATTTATACGTAAATTAAGAAGAAGGAGGGAAATTCTTCTAAGGTGTATCTTGGAACTAAGGTGGCCAACACATTCGGGTTTTCCCAGGACTTCCCTGGTTTTAGCACTGGAAGTTCGAAGTCCCAGGACAGCCCTCCTGACAGATAGTTATCGGACTTGCAAGACAGAGGCTCCACACTGAATCGCAGTGAAATAATAGGCAAGGGACATTTCCTTAGAGCCATTACTGATGAGTTATCTATGCTTGAGGAGTGTAAGGTTACTTGTTCACAAAGAATCCTATATCCCATTTCAGGCGCCCACATACCTTATTATCTAGACGGTGCAAGTAGGAACAGATATATTCAATGCTTGCTCCAAATGGGTGGACATGAAGAAATGTGGAGATAATCCCTGCAGAGACAATACCATGGAGGTTACACTTGAGCAATGTATTCTTTGAGATGCGACATGACAATGTATAGCAAAAGCTAACTCATGTACAACATACTATGTACTGGGCACTATTCTAAGTTTACTAATTTAATCTTTACAACAACCTTGTGAAGTAAATATTACCATCCCTATTTCACAGATGAGGAGACGCTGAGGCACAGAAAATTTAAGCCACTTGCCCAAGATCACACAAGTGCTAAGTTGTAGGGCCCAGACACTTTGAACCCAGACAATCACTCTTAACATACTGTCTCTCACTACACTATATAACATGTAGAAAAGTTGACATTTGAGGGAAGGGGGGTCTGAAAGGAGGGGGGCCTGAAAGGAGGGGGGCAAAGGGGGAAAATTGGGACAGCTATAATAACATAAATAATAAAAATATATAAAAAAGGAAAAAAAAGCTGGCATCTGAGGAGTCACTTCTATCATTTTTGATGGCTAAAGATGATCTGAATTCTACATTTTACAATGAATTTAGAAATTTACAATGAATTTAGATTGTACTGTGTTTTTACAGTTCCTCTGCACAGTCTTTAAATTAGATTTTAGCCTCTTATGCATTAATAATGTCTTTTAGTGGAGGTAAAAGTACAAATCATGTACTTTCTGTGATTAACTTTGTGCTTTTCATGGGAGAATTTGCTGACTGTGTTTGAGTTTTACTCTGTGAGTATCTCCGTAAAGAATAGCCAACATTTTTTTCCACTTAAGTGGTCACTAGCGTTTTGTTTGTGTTCAGAGCCCTGAATCTCCTCAAGTCACAGAATTCCCACAGCAGTTCACAGATTCTAGGAATCGTCACAATTTGTACTCAGCATAACTATGGGTTTATTGGCAGCTACACATACTGCCTTGATTGTTCTGGTCATTAGATTAATTATTCTAATACTTCTTTTGTTCAGAAGTGTACTAGTAATTTCTTTACATTTTTTGAATTCACCTTCTTCCATAAGATCTTAGGTACCTTAAATTGACCTAGAATTGAGTTTGCTGAAAACTGCCAGGAAATAAAAGCTAAATATGATTTAGTTCATTAATTACAACTTGTCTGTCTCCTTTAGCAACTGACAAAGAATATCACAAGTTTAAATTGTAGCTCGAACTTCAACAGTTCTTTCTTATATGGCAAGGGGGTAGGTTGGGGGACCCGGGAGGAACCGATGGTAGGGATCAAAATCTGTTCAAAATGTATGTTATTACTTATAACACTCCCTTATTATTAAATGATGAGGTAAATTGAATTTCTAAACAGTGACTCAAGCTGAGAAACTTAAATTCTAAAGATGACAGTTTGTGTTCAAAGAAATTTTACATCCTTTGGTCAAGATAAGCTGTCAAATGCCAAGAAACAACTCTACAGGTTTCAAAACACTAAGCAGTTTTTGTGGGTTCATACCCAAAGAATCAATTTAAAAAACAGATTTTCCATTCTCTCTGTTAGTCCAAGACTACTTTCTTTAGAAAAACAAAACAAAAACACGTATCTTAAAAATCTGTTTTCTAGAATTATCCACTTACAGAAGCTTCCTCCTACCCCTGGCTCTTTTCTGACAGGTCTCCCAGTTGCCAATTTGTTAAAGAACTTTGAGTTGGAAAATGGAAATAAGCTGTCAATTTTCTTGAATATTCAATGGCAGATTCCCTTTGTACATCTTTATTAATATATCACACTGTTAAATCTGAGTATAATATCCATTACCAAAGGAGGTAGATATATTTTAAAAATATGCAGAAGCCAATCAGTATGGAGAACTTTTGTGATAGGGGTGGGGTTACTACTGTGTGTCTCAACTTCCTAGAACGCAGCTAGGATTATTTGCTGAGGTCAGCTCCTTTTAAATGACAAAATATTTTGGGATCTCAATCTGCCACTGTTCTCCAAATGGAATATAAAGTTAATAAGCATTTGCGAATAGTTCTGTAAAGTGCAAAATGGTTTGCATTTATTGAGGTCTTAATATGGGCTAGGCACTGTGTAAAGTGATTTAGATGAATTACCGTGTTTAGTACACAGCTGCCCTTTGAAATGGGTAATATTAGGCCCATGTTGCAGATGGAAGAACTAAAGCTCAGGATGGAAGACGGAAATGGTGGGGTCAAGACAGGAAGCCAAGTCTGCCTGATTCCTTAACCATTTATGCTATCTTGCCTCTGTGAACGAATTTCTATATAATGAGAGCAATTCTACCATTTATTTCATCAGAGTCCACCAGTGTCCAACACTTACAGACAGCCTTCTGAGTCATCTGCCAGTAACCTGGAAAACTTAAGAGAGGCACACACTTCCTGTGGAGGCTCATCTGGAAAAGCTCTCTGCCAAACAGTGCCTGCATTGTCCCTTGAATGGGACTGAGAAAGGCTCAGCTAGCCTTGCATAGAAATTTTAAGAAGCTGCAATGTATTTCTCTAGTGGGCCATTCTTAGCATAGTCCTTAAACTGTCCCACTTGATGTGGCAGTGGCTACAAGGAGCTTGAAGTGTGCTGGGAGATGCTGTTACCATTTTTATTGAAATCTGTGTTTGTTCTTATCCTGTCATCTTCAGGGCTCTGGGTCCTTGTCATGCTTTATAAATGTTGGCATGTGCTTAGTCATCTTAGGCAAACCCATCCTCCTCTGCTCTGTACTCTATACAGTGTATGTGTTTGTTAGCTTCCTTACCCACTAGCAGTGCTTCACGTTCAGATTTGATAGGACTGCTGTTCAGGGTCTTCTCAAGAGGGTAGTCACTATCCTGGCTCGATGCACACAGTCTAGAAGCACAGTTTTCCTGTGGGAATAACATGCTTCCTGGGTCAGTCCACCTTAATTGGTATCAGGCTTGGTTTCAACTACACAACAGGGAACACTAAAAGCAATACTGTCCAATTTGTCATTGAATGGGAGGAGGAAAACTACAAATTGTAAAAGCACCCCACATAATCCAAAGCCTCTTTATACTATGGATTCATAACACAGAAAAAAACAGACATTCATCTTCACCAGTTTTAGTTTCCTGCCTTCATCATTCTTGACTCTATACCAGTAATCTGGAGGACCAGACCCAACATGTACTGTTTCCTAGATGTCAGGCACTATTCTACAGATGAAAAAAGTGAGGCTCACATAAATTCGGTGAATTGCCTAAGATCACATTGCTAGGAAGTGGTAGAGCCTGGATTTCATCCCAAGCCATCCACTGTTAAAAAACACATCCTTTTTTATTTTAGGTCCACATTCTGCTAAATGTCGATCCCCACTTCTGAGTGAAGAATCTACAATTTAGCTAATCCATTTATAGGTAATCAACTTTTGGCTTCTGAACTAAAAATTAATGTCTCTATTGACTATCAACTCTCTCTCCGTCTCTTCTCTCTGATAAGGACATTGTCAGTTAGGATATTCATGACTTTATAGCAAGAAATGGCCATGATCAAAAATATCATTACTTAGTGGTCTTTTATGTATTTGCAAGTTTTCTCTTTCTGAGCATAGCAGGTACCTTTCATAAGAGATACACAGGTGAAGTCCATGACCTGAGTATCAAATTGAATCAAATTGAATTAAATTGAAAAATACCTCTAGACCTTTCATGGATCTTTCTTTCTCTCTTTGGATACTAAGAACATCTTTTCTGTACTATAAATGTGAAGGACAAGCCTTTAGAAGAAGGAATAAATGAAATCACTGCTTAATCTCACTGCTAGTGGATAAGAAGATGTTGGGGATATGTGCCTGGCGGGGCGGGGCACATCATGCCTGACTCAGATGCTTTGTCACTTCTTCCCTTCCACAAGCCCTCAGCAGGGACAGATTTCCTTCTGTTTTCTTTAACGATGTCTTCAAAGCTTCCAGGATGCTGCCCCTGAACAAAACGAATGGTCTATGCTCCCAGACATGTTGTTTTCTGGATTTACAGGCTTCCTGGTTGTAGTCAGAAGGGAAACCTTTCTTGATGACCTACTCAATCCCTGGCCTTTAGAATCCAATCCAGGAAGTAAGTATCATGCCAAGTTTGATTTAGGCCACTGGCTCACTTCTAAACCACGGGCTGTACATCTGCTTCTAACTGCCTTAAACCATTAAATGCTCTAGTAAGCCATTTCTTAAATATGAGAGTTTACCAGACTTGGGGTGATTTAAGATGTGAAGACATCCGAGAAGTTTTAGCCATCCTGAATAGAAATGTAGCCTTATTGAATCCTGACTTCAGTTTTATTATATAGCTGGCATCTAAAAAACTAGAAGGTATATTGAAGGAATGCTTATCACCTTGAATTTTACTAGCAGATTGAAAGAGCCAGTTCTTTGTGTAGTAAGGCAAATATAAGTCACACTGCGAAATGCTGACAATAAGTCACACTGTGGTTTACTGTCAAGAAACCCAAACAAAAACAAAAAAGATTCATCCTCACTGAAACGTATTGCCTTCCTTTCAAACTAAAATTACTTTTGCAGTCTAATGTGATGGTACTTTGCTTCCTAACCTAACTGTGTCAGTTTGAAATATTTAGTAACAAATCAGCTTCCCAGAGAAGATAAGTTTATAATGAACTGTCATGACTTTTTCCGAAAGGAGCTCTGCTTAAAATAACAGAAAAAAAATCCTGACTCACATTTTTCTGACTATCAGTTGGATCTCTTTCCTTGTCCTCTTTAGTTGGTATGCCATGGTATATTCAGTTTCAGAATGGGAAACACTTAGACTTAGGCACAATATGGCAAGTTTCTTCCATATACGTCATTTGACCTCTTGATTCTTTAAATGAAATACTTTACAAAGCAGAAAGCTGCTTATGCTAAAGCACTAAAAAAGGCCTTACACTAAAAAAAATGCCCTTAAGTCAATTTGTGATGTTGATCCTAAAGGGTGATTTTAAGCAAAATGTCATTAGCATAATCCCATGTCTATTTATAGTCTTCCAGCTACACACTCCATTTTATGCAAGAAGTGAAATAGCTAATGTAGCAGCTCTGGGACATTTTAGAAGCTCTGATAGTATGAGGAAAGTCCTGATAAATAGAGCAGCCTTGGCACTTTTCAATTAAAAGCTTGACAAATGAATTTCTCTGGGATTGTGCTTATTTCTTTAACAGTACCCACAAAACTGGAAAGTGAGTTGGTTTTATGGAGTGGAAGAATTAAAAGCATATTGCAAATGGTCTCTAGAAGAAAACACTTTCACTCATTTGTTTCAACTACACCAAGGTTGCCAGTTCTTAATGGCACTCTGGAGGAAGTCACTATGTTGGCACATGCAACCAGTGTGCCTGTATGCATTGCATCTTCCTGAGCTGAGCACATGAGATAAAGAGCATGAGCTCTTGTGGAACTATAGCATTGCTGATTTCTGGTTCTTGGTCTAAGATCTTAATCTTCTCTTCCTTCTGAGACATTAAAATCAGGCAGTTCTGGACAGTGGGCCTTCCTTTCCAGAGAATAACTTCAGTTGAATGTTCAGGCATAAAAGAAATTAGAGAGTTATATTGGAGACACGATCAGTAGGCTTTACACATCCTTAAATAGACCAGGCATCCTATTCATGGTTGTGATACAATAATCCATCCGGATGTTAGTAGGCTCTCTTAGGGGTCCTCACTGATGTTTCTTATCACTGCACGTTCTCATTAGGTCAATTTCCTTCTTGCCTTCCCTGTTGCTACCCTCTAGCTTTAGAATATTGTTTGCTTCCCAAGGTTATTCCTCTTTTGGTTTTGGCCATGTCACCTGCAGCTGCTCATTATTAAACTAGAGGGAGTGTCCACAAAGAAATGCTAATGTTCTAGTTGTTCTGTGTTTCTTCCTTTAATGAAATGCTTAATTAAAGGGTACTCTGTGTCACAGGAGTTTTCTACGTTGTTATGTGCTTGGCAAGATGAAGTGTGCACTCTATTCTTGACAAGATGTGGCATACACTCTGGCTTTCTCCAAGAGGGAAGGCTGAGGAACTTTAGGGATGCACTGATTTTTTATTCATTGAAAAGTTCACTCTCCAGAACCCTTAGAAATGCAAAGGGCTCACACTTAAAAGCAGAGCCCTTGACTCAAGAATTACCCCGGAGGTGAGGCTTTTAAATCCCCAATGGGACAAACATTCCAAACATTTTCCCTCTTGCAGCAACTTCCTGGGCATTTTCATTGTCACTGAAAAGAGGGGAAGTGGGTAAGGGAAAAAGTTCACTTAGGACTCATGTACCTTTTCTTTAAGATTTTCCAACATTTTTTCCACCTGTAACTTGTCATCTTTGATTTTTTCAAGTTCAGCTTCTTTCCTTTTGTATTCCTCTTGGACTTTGAGTAGATGCTACAAGAAAGACCAAAGACAACCAAGTCTTAAGGAGCCACACTTCAATGAAAAACCTTGGCTGAAATTAGATATTAGGCTGGCCTGCCTCACTTTACCCTAGTGCACACAATCATTTCTCCATGCAGAGCTATTAAGGGAAAATCAAGATACTTTTCACTTAAAGTTATTTTTATTTGGCTCTTCCTTTGTATTTGTTCATATCTTAGAAAGAGTCTGAGAAACAGACTGATCTAATCACTTAACTTTCCTATTCAGCCAGGGATAAGGGTAGAGTGCAGTTAATACCACGTGGACAATATCTTTGCTGCTGCATAAAACTGAACTTAATGTTGTGAAGCACCCTTGTAAATAGCCATTTTCCAAGCCAAATTCAATTTCTGTGAGGAAAGTAGTAAAGAATCCAAATTTCACAAATGTTAGTTTCCATAACAGTGGGTAAGAAACTAGATTTATCATTATTTATGATTTCAACAGACACTATTAGCATCTAATATGTGCCAAGCATTGGGAAAAGGGTCTCATATGCATGATCTCATTTAAGCCTCACAATAATCCCATGATACGTAATCCTGAGGCTTAGAGAGGTTTAGTGGTTTGCATAAGGTTATTCAGTGGCAGACTGGGATTTAGACCTGGATTGTATCAACCCCATAGTCCATGCTTGTAACCACCATATTAGACTATAAATTTTTGGGATAATATAGGAGAAATTTTATCATTGTTTATAAGGCTATTTTCCAATAAAAAGTAATCAAAATGAGTAAATTAATTTTTCAGGGGGTAGAGACCAAATTATCTCAATGAGGTCTTTGAAGTGATGAAATGAAAAAAAAAAGTTCACCATATTTTAATTGCATTGAAATTACAGAACTGTCCTTATGTGGAATGGTTTCAAAATCAAGGTAAGAGGGGAAAACAACAAGAAAATGTTTCCATAGCCTTGCTTTTCAGAGACTAGCAAAAGACCATTGGAAGGACTAAAAGATACAGCACAATGTACATTGTCAAAATTCTGTGAAGTCTAGCTGAGGGGATGCAATTTTTTGTGCAAAGATTTCTGATGTAATTTACTTGTTCTAATTAAACTCCGTGGTGACAGTGAAAGAAAAGTAAGCATTATTTCACACATTTTTGCTAACGGGAAAGGTGAAATATTAATGTGATATTGTTTGTCACACAGGAAGACATTGGTAGCATAAGTAATAGGAATATGGGCCCTTAATGCCAGCAATAAGCTTTGCTCTAGAAAATTCCAAGGCATACAATTAAAAAATTATTGTGCAATTTAAATTGTAAGGAAAATGGCCAGTAATCTAGTAAGACAGAAGAGGCTAGTACAGTTACTCAGAAGTATTACTCCTCTACTATAATGGGAACAGCTATTGAAATATTTTAAATTCTAGGCTCAATGTGGTGATGGTTACATGAGACTTTTAGATATTGAACATCCATCAAACAATGTTGTTTATGCAATGATAGTTAGATGCACTTAGTTTACTTTTTATACTTGGAAAAATGTTTAGGTAAACTCACTCACATAAATGACTGTGATAACAAAACAAAATAAAAGCAAATTGGTATCATATGCGCAAAGCATTGATACTTAAAAATCCATAACACCCCTGCTCCTATCCAAATCAACGGTAGGATTCCTCCCATTCCTTCTAAAAGGCTGTATTATTCAGCATTGTATCGACTAGATACTTATTTACCAGCACTTTTCATATATAAGTACCTATGTTTCTTCATAAGAACCCTGACGCTCTGTCCAGATTGCAAAGTAGATTATGTTTAGTACAGTTTCATTAAGCATTTTTCACTGAATTTTCACACTCTGAAAAATGGTGATCCATTGCTATCGCTGTATTAACAAGAATATTTCATTTACCACAACATATAATTCCCCTCCTCATCTATGCCAGATAACAGAACATCAAGAAGAACAAGAGGTTTGCTATTCTATTTACTTACAAGGGACCCTTTATATGTGAGAAGATGATGCTATTCTTTCAGAAAGCTCAGAAAATAAAAATTTTACCTGTTGCATTCCTTGCAAAGCTTGTTGCAGGAGTTTTAACTGCTGTTCCTTGTTTGGGTCATCTTCTCTGTGGGCTTTGCCTTGTTCTTGTTTAAGCAGTTCTACTTCATTCCGATAGGCATCAAGCTGCCAACGGAGGCTGTCATTTTCTTCCTTCAGAGCTTCTGCCTGTGATACTAAGGCTAAACAATCAATATAAAGTAGTGAAACCATATATCCAGATTCCTTTGTGCTTCATTTTATTACCAAGAAAACTCGGTGTTTTAAACTGACACATATATGTATATAGAGAACCCCAAAGATTCCACCAAGAAACTATTAGAACTGATAAATGAATTCAGTAAAGTAGCAGGATACAAAATTAATATCCAGAAATCAGTTGCATTTTTATATGCCAATAATGAGCTATCAGAAAGGGAAATGAAAAGACTCCTGTTCACGATTGCTTCAAAAAGAATACAATACCTAGGAATAAATCTAATGAAGGATGTAAAAGACCTGTACTCAGAAAATTCTAAGACATTGAAGAATGAAATTGAAGAAGATACAAACAAGTGTTCATGGATGGAAAGAATTAACAGCATTAAAATGTCTTTATTACCCAAAACAATCTATAGATTCCACACAATTCCTATCAAGATACCAATGACGTATTTCACAGAACTAGACAAAATATTTAAAAAAATTATATGGAACCATAAAAGACCCCAAATAGTAACAGCAACTTTGAGAATGAAGAAAAACATTGGAGGAATCATGCTACCTAATATCAAACTATACTATAAGGCCATAGTAATCAAAACAGCATGGTACTGGCAGAAAGACAGACACAGATCAATGGAACAGAACAGAGAACCCAGAAGTAAACCTACACCTTTATAGTCAATTAATACTTGACACAGGAAGCAAACATATACAATGGGCCAAAGACAGTTTATTCAATAAATGATGTCGGGAAAATTGGACAGATAGATGCAGAAAAATGAAACTAGACCACCTTCTTATACCACACACAAGAATACATTCAAAATGGACTAAAGACTTAAATGTTAGACCTGAAACCATCAAAATCCAAGAAGAAAACTTAGGCAGTAAAATCTTGGACATTACTTGCAGAAATATTTTATCTGATATATCTCCCAAGGCAAGGGAAACAAAAAATAAGAAAAAAATAAACAAATGGGACTACATCAAACTAAAATGGTTTTGCACAGCAAAGGAAAACATCAACAAAATAAAAAGACAACCCACAGAATGGAAGAAAATATTCTCTGATATATCTGATAATTTATAAAGAACTCATGCAACTAAACACCAAAAAAACAAACAATCCAATTAAAAAATGGGCAAAGAACCTGAACAGGTACTTCTCCAAGCAAGACATATAGAGGGCCCAGAGACATATGAAAGGATGCTCAGCATCACTAGCCATCAGAGATGCAAATTAAAACCACAATGAGATATCACTTCACACTGGTCAGAACAGCTACCATCAATAAATCAACAAACAATAAATGCTGGTGAAGATGTGGAAAAAGGAGAACTTTTTTGCACTGTTGGTGGGAATGCAGACTGGTGAAGTCACTGTGGAATGAAGTATGAAGACATCTAAAAAAATAAAAATGGGAATGCCCTTTGACCCAGCAATCCTACTTTTGGGAATATATCCAAAGAAACCCAAAACAGTTATTCAAAAGAATATAACCACCCCTATGTTCACTGTAGCATTATTTACAATGGTTAAGATATGGAAGTAGCCCAAGTGTCGTCCATCAATAGATGAGTGGATAAAACAATTATGGAACATTTACACAATGGAATACTACTTGGTTATAAAAAAGAAGAAATTTTTACCCTTTGTGACAGTACGGATGAACCTCTAGAACATTACGCTAAGAGAAATAAGCCAATCAGAGAAAGACAATTACCACTTGATTTCATTCATATAGGTAATCTATGAACAAACTGAACTGCAAGCAAAATAGAGACAGACTCATTGATGGAGAACAGATGACAGCTATGGGAGGTGGTTAGGCGTGGAGGGACTGAGCAAAAAGGTTTAAAAAAGACTCATGGACTTGGACAATAGTGTGGTGATGGTGGGGGAGGGGGATATAAGGGCGATAAATAGTAACAGAATAAAATATAATAAAATGTAAGATAACAAAAAAGGGAAAAATAATTTGACATGTATAAAAAGCCTCTCAAAGAGAAACTTTAGGTTCCAGTTGGCCATGGCAGCAAGGACACACAAAAGTACACAGGCCCACTTTTACAAATGAACAGAGGATTTTAACACATGGAAGCCCTTATCATACTTCATATTCTTCACCGCAAATATAACTAAGATATTCCCAGGTAACACCAGTTACTTTTATTTGAATAGCAGCAAATGATATGAGCCCTGTAATAAGAAAATATAGAGCTAATTTTCTTGAACTGGTGCCTGTGCACACAATATTTTTGCTGACAGTTGTTTTAAAAAAATGTAGCCTTGACTGGTCCTACAGAAGAAAGGTAAAAGTAAAAACTAAGACATAAAACTTCAGTTTCTTGTCTAGGTTAGAAGCTGCCAGTCCATCCTAACAACATGTAAAAAGCTGAACAAACTGAAAAATCAACAACTGTTCTTAGATGCATCAGAGAAGTTAAGCAATAGGACAAACTGCTATCCCCAAAACTGGGGAGACAGATAGGTGAATACAGAGAATCTTGACTTACCAGACTAGAAACACATGAGCAGAAACCTCCACAGGAACCAGTGCCAAAGTAGGAAAATCTAAACTATAATTGGTAAATTGCTGGAGGCTTAGTATGGACAAGTCCGAGACTTAAAAGGTTAAGGGGCATCCAGTCATAGTGAGGTCTCTACACTTCTGTGAGTTTTATCTCCAGGAGCTCAATAAGGTCCTCACAATGAATATCTGAGAAAAATCCCATTGTACTTTCAGCAGGGGGAGGGGATAGAAACCATTTTGTACATCAGAACATTGTGTTCTTAAAAAGGCCTGCCTCCAGAAGAAACTATTTACCAGTGTAACCTGCTGGGGTTTTAACGGAGCCTAAATTGCCTGGGGAAGGAAAACATCCATCTCTAGCCCCCTCTAGCAATCCTGTCCAACCTAAGAGGTGGGGAACTGAAAAACACTTGTAAAGTTTATAGTCCAGAGATACAGGGTCACTAAAGGACTGAGACCTAATCATAGGGCTATAGAATGCCCCCCCACACCTTACTGCTGCACTACACAGTCTTATTTACTAGAGTTCCTCTTACCTAGTACATTATGTCCAGACTTCAACAACAACAACAAAAAATTACAAGGCACACTAAAAGGTAAAAAACATTTAAAGAGACAAAATGGGGGTCAGAGCCAGAGTCAGAAACAGCAGGAAAGTTGCAATTATCAGACCTTGAATTTAAAACAATTATGATTAGTATGCTAGGCTTTAATGGAAAAAGTAGATAATGTGCAAAAATAGAGTAATGGAAATACTAAGAAATCTAAGAATAAAAAACATTGTAAAAGAAATGAAAAACGCTTTTGACATGTTTATTAATAGACTGGACAAGCTGTGGAAAAAATCTTTGAGCTTGAGAATATGACAACAGAAACTGCCTAAACTGAAAAGCAAAGAGAAAAACAGACTGAAAAGAGTCCAAACAGAATATCCAAGCACTGGGGGACAACTACGAAAGATGTAGCACACATGTAGTGAGAACATCAAACAGGAAAGAAAGAATGGAACAGGAACAGTATCTGAAGCAATAATGACTGAAAAATTTCCCCAAATTAATGTCAAACGTCAACCACAGACCACAGTGGAAGCTTAAAGAACATCAAACAGGATAAATGCCAAAAATGACACCTGAACAGACACATTGTCAAAGATATACCAGTGTCAAATAAGCATCATATGTTATATGTCATTAGGGATTGAAAATTAAAACAATAATGTGATATCACTACAGACCTAAGACAATTGCCAAAATACAAAGACAACACCAAGTGCTGGGGAGGATGTGGAGCAAACAAGATTTCTATAGCTGTTGGGGATGCAAAATGGTGCAGTCACTTTGGAAAACGGTTTTGCAGTTTCTTGTAAAATTAAACATACTCTTACATATGATTCAGTAGTCATGCTCCTCAGTATATACTCAAGTGAACTGAAAACGTATGTCTCCACAAAAACCTGCACATGGGTTTTACAGCAGCTTTATTGATAATTGCTAAAACTTGGAAATGACCACAATATTCTTTAGTATGTGAATGGATAAACTAACAGCGGTCCATCCAGAAAATGGACTATTACTCAGTGCTAAAAAGAAATGAGCTATTGAGGCATGTAAAGACCTAGAGGAAACATAAATGAAACCAGTTAAAGGGGCTACCATACTGTTCCAACTACATGTATGACATTCTGGAAAAGGCAAAACTACTTTTACAGTAAAAATATCAGTGGTTTCCAGGGATTACAGGGGGAGGGAAGGATGAATAGTCAGAGCACAGAGGATTTTTAGGTCAATGAAACTATTCCTTATGATACTACAGTGGCGAATGCATACATTTTGAACATTTGTCCAAACACATACAATGTATAACTCCAAGACAACTCTAATGCAAAATATGGACTTTGGGTGATAACGGCAGATTCATTGATTGTAACAAATATACCCCTGTGATGCAGGATGTCAATACTGCAGGAGGCTCTGTATGGGGAGCTTGGGCATTTGGGAACTCTGTTCTTCCTGTTCAATTTTGTTGTGAACCTAAAACTGCTCTAAAATTTAAAGTTTATTAATTGAAATAAATATCTAAGATGCATGGGGAAACCTAGGTTAAATTTAATTATTTATGGTTATGGAACATTTTTGAAGATCAAAAATCTTGAGATATTTCAAAAATATTTAATCAGAGGATCTGCATTTGCTCAAAAACATTTATTGAGTACCCTTCATGTTACAGGCTTATGACTATGATAAAAAATGAGATTCCACTAATCTCTATTGTTTATACTCCAAATTAATGGAAACATTTATAGTTTATTCCTTTCAGATTCGTAACAGAGTATAAGGCCCAGAAAAGAGACATTATAGAAATGGATCTAAATTACAAATCTGTATATTAAATGTGTAAGAATATTAAAATATTTTGACAAAGGTGGGCATTTTGTCAGCCATCTATGGGGACTGACTTCGGGTGGAAAAAAGCAAAAGAAAATATGTAATAGATATCAAATCTTCAAGATTATCAGTTATAAATGGTGGAACAAGAGTTTTCTAAAGGGATTTCAAAGACAAGTTTCATCCTCTACATAAAGAATTGAAAGAAGTTGTGCTTTACAAAGATCAAACATCTATAGAAGAAAGCCTTATGCCAAGGGTAAAACATTCCTTATTCCTAAAAGGAAGCTGCCTCTTTGGGAGGTGCTAGGTTTAATTCAATGGTTTTAACTTGAGGGTTTTCCTAAAACAATCAGGTACTGAGGTAGGCTGATGTGATTAGATTGTCTATCCAAATCAGATAGTGTGGGGGGGTGGGGCAGGGGAGAACAACAGGGGAAAAAGGTGGGACAATTGTAACTGAACAACAATAAAAAATAAACAATCAAACAACAAATCAGAGAATGCCAGCATAATAAAAAGGGTTCTGGTGAGAAAAATTTTCTGGTAGTGTTGAGACATGTTCTCAGTGTCCACCTCACATCTATTTTCTGTGCATGGCCATGTAATTATCCTAATATGGCTATTTTAAACCTTATATTTTCATTTTAAAAATTACAGAGGACCTTTGGCATGACACATTCCATTTATGTTTGGTTTTAATTTTTGCTGAATCACACAGGTTTTGTATTTTTGAAGAAAAAGCTGTTACACAGAGATACGGACTTAAGTTCTGGAGGCAGCCCAAGTGCCCATCAGTAGATGAGTGGGTAAAAAGGCCGTGGTACATTTACATAATGGAATACTATGCAGCCATAAAAAGAAGGAACCTTTTGCAACATCATGGATGGATCTGGAGAATATTATGCTAAGTGAAATAAGCCAGTCAGAGAAAGACAAGTGTCATATGATCTCACTTATATGTAGAATTTAATGAATAAAGTAAACTGACGAACAAAATACAACCAGAAGCATGGATATGTGGAACAGACTAACAGATCGCACAGGGGAGAGGAGAGGTGGGAGAGGAAGAGATTAGCCACAGAACATATATGTATATATGCGTATCTCATGGACACTGACAACAATGTGGTGAAGGTCAGGGTGGGCAGGGGCAGGGTGGGGGGGCAAGAGGGGGAGAAACAGGGAATGTCTGTAACAGTGTCAACAACTAATTTAAAAAAACCCACTCCAAATAATAGCAATCCTTGTCATCTCTTCCAGCAGCTGGGATACTTGTCATTGGACAGCATGTTCCTAACAATCAAAACACGAAAAGAAGACACTAAAAGTAAAGATGACTGTATAGGGTCCGGCACAAATGACATCATGTTTTTATTACAAAATCTTTTATCACAAAATCATTAGCATGTAATTCTGTAACATAACATCACACTCAAGCACACCCTATGACATTTTAGGTGAAATGTTGAAATTAAAACTATAAATTATTACACCCATATTATTACCCTACCAATCACATTCAAGCAGGCGTTACTTCTGCCGGACCGTGTATATAGATTACATGGAAAAAGGGACATTAACTACCTGCCAAACAGAGAAAGAAATATTTGATTTGCATGCTGGGTCAATACTAAGGATAGTATCTTGAGCTGGACTTTGACTGAATAGCACAGAGACTAGTTACTCTGTAAATCAAGTGACTGCTACAAGTGGAGTTACTTATTTCTGCTTCGGTTGCATGTTTGTCCTCTGGCAAGCCACATGGTTCAATATAAAATAGTAATATTTAATCTTCCTTCTTTTGTTTCTTATACAGCAGGCCAGTAATTACGCTAAAGTCCTACAAGTCATGTGGAGAAACATGGAATGAAAAGGGCAGAAATCTTGGAGAATGGTTAGAGGCATATTCTCCAGTTTAAATGTGAAAATATTTTCTCTCTGAGAAAATGAGGAGAAGATGCTTTCCTTCTGGGGAAAAGGGTACACTGATGAGTAGAGATGGATACCTGGAGACAGGAAGGAGCAGATAATTTCATTTTGGACCTGTCACTAAGCAAAATAAAATGGGATCTCCTACAATGCTACCAGGGGCCCCAATTTACAAAATGTATTTCCCACTCTCTGAAATGAGGGTTTTTGTTTTTTTTTGTCATTTTAATGAGGACACCAAGTCTTTACTTTTATGGACTGAATATTAATTTTTAAAGTTGGAATTCTTTGTACATTGTCAGAACATTGAACAGTTCAATATTATATTTTAATACTATGTTTGAGTAGGTGAATCCATCAGTTGTCATACTATAGAGCATAGTACAGTGAATTAATTCATTTCCTAACGTAATTAGTTCTCAGCTTTTCCTTTTTGACTATTTCCTATGTGAGAAAAACATTCCTCTTTATGGGGATTGTTTTTCACATCTGAAGGCTGCCAGTTCATCATTGAAATATGGAAGTTTGAAGGCAGCTGTGAACTCCTTTTAGAGGAGACACTCAGAGCAAGATCCCATACATGTTTTTTTCTGTAACAAAAGATTTAAAAGGATTTTGTGCCATTTGAAAATTAATGCTTAAGTTTCTTCAATGGTACAAATAAAACAAAACAAAATAATGGAAGTAAATTCAGGGAGTTTGCCCTTAAACAAAGACAGATTACAAGAGATGCTAAAAAAAGTTACCAAATTTTAAAAGGAAGGTGCTAAACAAAGTTACTAAATTATAGAAGGATAAATGCACAATATTACCATCAAGGTTCATAAAAAATTTGAGCTGGAGTGATTCACAAAGAGAAAATGCCAAAAAGAACAAAGAGTGGGAAGAAAGAGGAGATAATATGAGCACAACTCATTGGGAGTGGTTGCAGACCAGTTCGGGCAATCTCAAAATCCCTGCCTCAAGGCGCTTTGCTTTTCTTGCCTCTGCAGGTCATTACTCCAGTCAGGCTCTACCAGCATGGATACATCTAGGACCTTGTTGTTTGTCCTCTGAGATCTCTAAATTCTCCTTTCCGACACAGCACCTTCATCTATGAGTTACTTCACTGCCCTTCATAACCCTGAGACTCCACTTTCTTCCTTGCTGGAACCTTTAAACTCTTGGAGTGGCCAACTTCACCCAGTCTGATGATTGTTTTCTGTCTAAACAGATTCCACTGTAAACTCCTAAGTATATCACATTTCTTCCTCCACCTGTAAACCTTTGGTAGGTCTTACCATGCCAGTCATAACTCATCATGGTCACTTGACTCAACTTTCTCTACTCCTTATCCTGGGCTGAAGAACACTCATAAGAAGTTGTACATACAGCTGGGCATTCCTGGGCAATACAGACTTCAATGGACAATGAATCTCTTTCTATATGGAGAAGCATGGGTTTCACTTTTCTTATCTCGGAGAAAGAGGGTTCTCCTGTCTCTAAAGCAAACTCCATCTGAATTTGGATCACTTCTCATTCTTATTCTCCTGGATTCCACTTCTACAATTACCCATAAGTACTCTTTTATTGTCATGTATCTTCAGCCTCACATTCTCCTTCTCATTTATTGAACACAAACAACTTAACTTTGTTACCAATTCTATTCACCATTTATAATGCCTGTATTATATTTAATACTGTATTGTATTTATTTTTGTTCAGTACCCAACTCATTGACCTTTGATCTTTGTCTCCTTTCTATCCTTATTCTCAAATTTTTGGCCCCTACCTCTACCACCCTACTGAAGTAGCTCTTGCTCAACACTGTTCTCAGTTCGTTTCTTTTTTATAATATCTGATAATTGATTATTCCCTACTACAAGAACTGGGCTCTATAATCCAATGCTTTTCTAGTTTTCTTCCAGTCTGTCAGACTCTAACTCTTTTGAGAACTCTTCTTCCTTACTGGGGCTAGCCCCCAAAGTTCTATATTCAGCCCTTTGCTCTTCTTTCTCACTTATCTTTCACACTCATTTATTAATATTCTCTGGGCTTCAGCCAAGACCTGTGTACTACTACTTTCTACTTCTAATTTTTCAATGATTATATATATACAAATCCTTGATATACATTTCCTAACCATCAGGTCTGAAGCTGATCTCATCATATTCTGTAAATCAGTTCCATCTATCAGTCCATTTCTGTCAGTTTTGCTATTATCGGTTGAATTTGTCCCCCAAACCAAAGATACGTTGCAGCCCTCAAAATGTGACTTTATTTGGAAATAGGAGCTTTACAGACGTAATCAAGTTAAAATGGGCTCATTAGGGTGGACTTCCAGATATGACTGATGTCCTTATAGAAAGTGGAAATTTGGACAGAGACAGATGTACACAGGGATAATGCCATGTGAACATGAAGGCAGAAATTGGGGTGATGCCTAGGGGATATATTGGTGAAAATATTACTGTGGGTGGTATCTAAAATTTTCCTGCCTACATTCTTCTCTAGGATTTTTATGGTGTCACAACTTATATTTAGGTCTTTTATCCATCTTGAGTTTATTTTGGTGTAGGTATAAATTGGTGGTCTACTTTCATTTTTTTCCATGTAGTTGTCCAGATCTCCCAACACCATTTATTGAAGAGGCTATTTTTTACTCCATTTTATGTTCCTGTCTGCTTTGTCAAATATATATTGACAAATATATATATATATATATATATATTAATTCATGATAGTGGAATGGGTTTATTTCTGGGTTCTCTATTCTGTTCCATTGATCTATGTGTCTGTTCTTATGCCAGTACCAGACCGTTTTGATTACAGAGGCCTTGTAATAGAGTTTGATATCAGGTATTGTGATCCCTCTTACTTTCTTCTTTCTCAATATTACTGAGGCTATTCTGGGTCATTTATGGTTCCATACAAATTTT
The DNA here is from genome assembly GCA_004026545.1 of Mormoops blainvillei. Taxonomy (NCBI): domain Eukaryota; kingdom Metazoa; phylum Chordata; class Mammalia; order Chiroptera; family Mormoopidae; genus Mormoops; species Mormoops blainvillei. The sequence goes on along the minus strand of PVJD01011976.1, from coordinate 6,249 downwards.
TGAAATGTTTGTTCTATGTGAAATATGACATTGGTAACTTAATAGAGGTTGTGTTGAATCTATAAATTGCTTTGGGTAGTATGGTCATTTTGATGATGTTCATTCTTCCTATCCATGAACATGGAATATGCTTACATTTATTTGTGTCTTCCTTAATTTCTTTCCTTGGGGTTGTGTAGTTTTCTGAGTAAACGTATTTTACCTCCTTGGTTAAGTTCATTCCTAGGTATTTTATATTTCTTATTGCTATAGCAAATGGGATTTTTCCCTAAGTTCTGTTTCTGATATTTCATTTTTAGGGTACAAAAATGCCTCCGATTTCTGAATATTGACTTTGTATCCTGTTGTTTTGCCAAATTCACTTATTAGGTCGAGAAGTTCTTTGGTGGAGTCTATAGGTTTTCTATGTACACTGTCATGTTGTCTGCAAACAATGACAGTTTTAATTCCTCCTTTCAAATCTGGATGCCTTTTTTTTTTCTTGTCTGATCGCTGTGGCTAGGACTTCTAATACTATGTTGAATTTAAGTAGGGAAAGTGGACATCCTTGTCTTGTTCCTGTTCTTAGGGGGAAGGCTTTTAGCTTCTGCCCATTGACTATGATGTTGGCTGTAGGTTTCTTGTATAGGGCCCTTATTCCATTGAGGTATGCTCTCCCTACTCCCAATTTGCCAAGTGTTTTTCTTTCTTATCACAAATGTGTGCTTTACTTTATCAAATGCTTTTTCATCATCTATTGATATGATCATGTGGTTTTTGTCTTTCATTTTGTTTATGTGATGTATTACATTTACTGATTTGCATATATTGTACCATCTCTGCATCCCTGGGATGAACCCCACTTGCTCATGGTTTATGATCTTTTTAATGTATTGCTGGATCTGGTTTGCAAATATTTTGCTGAGGGTTTTAGCATCTATGTTCATCACTGATCCTGGCCTGTAGTTTACTTTCTTTGCTGTGTCTTTATCTGGTTTTGGAATTAGGATAATACTGGCCTCATACAGAGTTTGTGAGTCTTCCCTCTTCTTGGATTTTTTGGAATAGTTTGAGAAGGAAGGGGTTAGCTCTTCCCTAAATGGTTGGTAAAATTCTCCCATGAACCCGTCTAGTCCAGGGCTTTTGTGTGCTGGTAGTATTTTAATTACTGCTTCAATTTCACCAGCTGTTATTGGTCTACTCATTCTTTCTGCTTCTTCTTGACTCAGTTTTGAAGGATAATATGTTTCTAGAAATTTGTCCATTTTGCCCAGGTTGTCGAATTTCTTGGTATATAATTGTTTGTAGTAATTTCTTATGATCCTTTGTATTTCTGTGGTACCATTTGTAATTTCTCCTCTTTCATTTCTGATTTTATTTATTTGGGTCCAAATAAATTTTTTTCTTGATGAGTCTAGTTAAAGGCTTGTGGATTTTGTTTATCTTTTCCAAGAACCAGCCTCTGGATTTATTGATCCTTTGACTTGTTCTTTTAGTCTCTGTCATTTAATTCTGCTCTGATCTTGATTATTTCCCTCCTTCTACTTGCTCCGGGCTTTGTTTGTTGTTGTTCTTCTAGTTCGTGTAGATACTGGGTTAGGTTGTTTATTTCAGATTTTTCTATCTTTTTAGGTAGGCTTATGTTGCTATGAACTTCCTTCTCAGGACTGCCTTTGCTGTATCCCACACTTTCTGGACTTTTGTGTGTTCATTTTCATTTGTTTTCAGAAACTTTTTTATTTCTTCCTTGATCTCATTGCTTACCCACTCATTGTTTAGTAACACGTTTTTCAGTCTCCATGGGTTTGAATGTTTTTGAGTTTTTTCCTTGAGGTTGGTTTCTAGTTTCAAGCCACTGTGATCTGAGAAAATGCTTGCTATGATTTCAATTTTTTTGAATTTGTTGAGGCTTCTTTTGTGTCCTATCATGTGGTCTATCTTTGAAATGTTCCATGTGCATTTGAAAATGTATATTTTGCTTGTTTGGGGTGAAATGTTCTGTATATATGTTATGTTCATTTGATCTAGCATGTCATTAGTGCCACAATATCCTTGTTGATTCTTTGTTCGGAAGATTTGTCCATTCTTAACAGCGGGTTGTTAATGTCCCCTACTACAAGTATGTTGCTGTCTGTATCTTTTTGGAAATCCTCCAAGATTCTCCTTATATATTTGGGTGGTCCTAAGTTGGGTGCCTATAGGTTTACAATGTTTATATCTTCTTGATGGGTTCTACCCTGAAGTATTATGAAGTGACATTCTCTGCCTTTCTGTATGGCCTTTGTTTGAAATCTATTTTGTCTGATATAAGTATTGCTACTCCAGTTTTTTTTTTTCCTGTCCATTTTCTTGGAATTTTTTTTCACAACTCCTCACTTTCAGTCTGTGTAGGTCTTTTGTTCTGAGGTGGGTGTCTTGTAGGGAGCATATGTGTGGGTCATGTTTTCATATCCATTCACCTACCCTATGTCTTTTGATTGGAACATTTACTCCATTTATATTTAAGGTTATTGTTGATAGATATTTATTCATTGCCACTTTTTCCCTTTGTACCTGTGTTCCTCTCTCTCTCTCTCTCTCTCTCTCCCCCTCTCTCTTCCTTCATCTTCTTAAAGCAGCTGCTGTAGCATGTCTTGCAAGGCTGGTTTGGTGAAGATGTATTCTTTTAGCCTTCTTTTGTCTGGGAAACTCCTTATTTCACTCTCCATATTAAATGATAGCCTTGCTGGGTTGAGTAGTCTTGTTTGCAGGCCTTTGCTTTTCATTACTTGGAATATTTCTTGCCATTCCCTTCTGGCTTGTAGTGTTTCTGGTGAGAAATCATCTGCTAGCTTTATCAGAGCTCCCTTGTATATTACCATCTGTTTATCCCTTGCTGCCTTTAAGATTCTCTCTTTGTCTTTAACATTTGGCATTTTAATTATGATGTGTCTTGGAATAGGCCTCTGAGTTATCATGAGTGGGACCCTCTGTGCTTCATGAACTTACGTGGCTTTTCAATTCACCAAGTTACGGACGTTTTCTGTCATTTTTTCAAAGAGGTTTTTTGTCCCTTGCTCCTTTTCTTCTACTTCTGGTGTTCCTTGATGTGAATGTTATTATGTTTCATGTTGTCCTGAAGCACCCTTAAACTATCCTTATACTTTTTGAGTCTTTTTTTCATTTTGTTGCTCTGCCTGGGTATATCTTTCTACCTTGCCTTCCAGCATGTTGATTCGGTCCTCTGCTTTGTCCAGCCTGCTTGTAATTCCTTCTAGTGTATTTTTTATTTCAAATGTAATTTTCATTTCTTTCTGGTTCTTGTTTATAGTTTCTATTTCCTTTTTCATTCTTTTGTAGTTCCCACTCAGTTCCTTATAGTTGTTACTGAGTTTCTTCAGCATCCCTTCAACCATTTTTTTGAATTCTATGTCTGATAAATTGTTTGCCTCAATTTCATTTAGCGCTTTTCCTGGGGATTCCTCCTGTAGTTTTGATTGGGTTTTCTTTCTTTGTCTTCCCATTTTAGTTGACTCTTTCTGTTTCTACATTTCAAGATACTCTGCTTTACTTGCCTGTCCTCGTATGGTGGACTTCTGTGGTAGGAGTTCTGTGGGACTCAGTGGTGTGGTCTCTTTGATCTCCTTGTATGGATGGTCTACGGCTGCCCTTTATTCAGTCTGTGTAGGTTCTCTTATTATACTTGGGCTTTGCTTGTTGGAGGCTCATTTGCTGGTGGGTTCTCCCCTCCAGCTGGATGACTGGTAGTCACAACTCCTGATTTTTCTTGTATGCTATTGTGCAGGTGTTGGTTAACAAAGCAGTATTACCAGAAAACTAAACCCATGCCAGTAAGAAAAAAACCCTACCATATCAGCAATATCAACCACAATTGAGCAAAGATTAATAAAGGTGAAGAGAAATAAAGAATATTATAAGATACGAAAAAGTGAATATGAGATGACTAAAATAAGGGGAAATGTTTTTGACTGGGAAGAGGGAGGAGAATTGATAAGACTAGCGACAGAACTGAGGCAAATAAAAGGAGAGGACAAAATTTAAAATGTAAGTAAAACACAGAACGGCAATGGCAAAAATGGAGTAAGAAAGGGGAAAAGTATACTATGAGGTTTGAAGTAAAATTAAAAAGGTATTGGACCAATGGGAATGAAATTGCAGATAAACCACAGCAGGGTCAACAGCAATGACAGCTGAGTGAAGATTAATAAAGGTGGAAAGGAAATAAGAATATTGTACAAAAGAGAAAAGTGAATATGAGATGTCTACAGTAAATAAAAATGATTTTGAGAGGATAGCTGAGGAAAACTAGTAAGAGTAAGGGATAAAGCCCCGGCTAAGAGAGGGAAAGTACTGGAATGAAATTCCTCACTCAACTGATCAAGGACAGGGGGAAGGCAAAGTGGAGTAAGACAGGGGGAGAGTATCCTATGGGATGTAAAGTACAAACAAATAGTGAATAAATAGGGGTTCCTTTGGAGAAGAACATCAGTAACTGTCGTATCCTTGCTCAACTGGTCAAAATGTATAAAGGTGGAAAGGACATAAGGCTATTATAAGAGGGAGAAAAGAATGTGAGCTGACTTAAGGAAGGAAGAGTGTTTATGTAATGTTAGATGGAGGAGAAATAGTAGGAGTAAGGAATAGGAACATGGAATAGTGTGGGAGAACACAAAGTTTACTACAACAGTAAGAAAGCTCAGGAAGATGGCAAAATAGAGTAAGACCAGGGAAGGATGTTGTGTGGTATTTGGAACAACAATAATATGAAAAAATATATAATGTGAATAAAAAGAATAAAAACAAAAGACCGAGAGTAGTGAGTTAGTTGGAATACAAGTGAAGCGAAAGAAATAATATTAAAATGCTGTATGAAAAGAAAAAAAATGGAAGAGAAAAATCACGCAAGTTCTGAGGAAGAGCAAGGTGAAATTCATCTCAGCTGTTGGTGTTTGCTTTCTGACTTCTTTCTGAATCTGTCTCTGGTTTTTTATCAGCTCAAGGTCCTGGGTGGGCTGTCCAACTTCTGGCAAACACCATCTGTATCTCCTTCTCCTGCCTCTAGAGGGAGCTTCTGTTGTAATGGAGAGGGTGAGGTCTCAGTGCCTCCCCTGGGAGACACTGTTCAGTCTTCTGGGAAAATTGTGGGTATGTTTCCCCTGTCCCTGCACCTCCCGTCTTAGTCTGTCCCAGTTTATTTCCAATAATGTAGTTTCTGATTAAATAGCTGTCCATTTCACGGGGCGGGGTGGGTGGGGGTAATCTCTGTAAGAGTGTTAGCTCTCTCCTGTTTGGTGTAGACTGCAGCTGTGTGTGTGAGCCAGGGCTGAGTGTCAGCCTGAATCCCCCTTGTTGTACCCTTTCTTAACTTCCTGCTTTGATGACCTCAGTGAAATAGGGTCCTATATCCCAGAGTACTTTGTCTCCCTGTGGGGAGTTCAAAATGGGCCCTTTAAGGCATTCATCTTGCTGTCTTAGCCTTGCAGAAAAGCCCCATGCAGGTTAAGCCTGCCCAGCCATTTTGCAGATCTTCCTGGCTCCTGCTGGAGGTAGGGGACTGAGCCCAGTCATCCCTTCCTGAAGACTTTGCCAAGGAAGGGGGCCCAGTCCATCCTCACTTAATCTCAGGTGCACAGTACCCAGCCCACTACCCTCACAGCATCCTGCAGCCCGCATTCTCCACTCTGTGCCACTGAGCCAGGTTGTGGCCAAGAAACCACCTCAGTTTGCACCCCCTGAACAAACTGCCCAGGTATACTGAATGGGAGCATATCGTGCCCACAATCCTCTCTCCTTCTTGTCTGGGTAGCTGTGTATGTGGGGTCTCTGCCAAGCATGCATCAGCTCCCCTTTGGAAAAACGTCTCTCTGGGCACTCCCACTGCAGCACCAAGACACTGACCAACTTTCCACACACTCCAACTCCCTGACAAGTGAAGAGTCCATCTCAGTCATGGTCAGCCATAGCCCTCCTCTTCCTCCAGGTCCAGGTGCGGCCAGAATCCCCCGCTCTGGCACTGTGCTGGCCAGCATCCACCACTGTAGCTGGGGTATAGCTGGCAGCTGTGTGTGTGTAGCCTGTGTCTCCCCAGAAACTCTGCATATTCAGGTTGCTCCCCGTTGCCGGTCTGTGGATTCCCCACCCTGGGAGGGGAGGGAGCTGCTAGGCTGCTGTCGCTAACTGGGCTAACCTCAGATGCTGTCCCCATGCAGCCATGGTTTCTGGCACCATGCCCAGGGACTTACCCTGTCTACCTATAAAACCTCCTTAGTG